>JBCFYV010009882.1:90245954-90289221 GCA_039000515.1 Timema cristinae
AGGAAGGTGGGATTGCCAGGTAGAGATAGCAGTATTGCTCTCGCAGTGCCGGCTCTGGCGTGATGGTGGAAGGAAGTTTTTTTTTTACTCAGCGTGGGTTGTGTTTAAAAAACGTGTACCATATCCTTGAATGTTATAAAGTGTAGAAGAGTGTTGAATTAGATTATTCTTCTTCTTCCAGCTATTCTATTTGATTCTTTTTTTTTGTTCTTTTATTTAACAAAAAACTTTAACCATCGCCTTCCATCCCCAAGAAATAAGTTCTGTGACTGTAAGTGAACTTCAACAGCTTAAGTTTTCACAGATATCTCTCCATGAGAAAGTTACAGTTAAGAAAAGAGTTCGTTCAATACCTGATATTCTAATATTTCAGCCAGGCAAAAGCAACAACAAGAAATATATTCGTAGCTTTAATTCTGAATGGTACCAACGGAAAAGTTGGCTTTGCGGCTGTGAAGTAAAAAATGCACTGTTTTTCTTCCCGTGTTAGCAGCACCTCCACTAATTTTAGCCAATGATCTTACACCTAAATAAAAATATTTCTGTAAAGAATAGATCACGCTAAGCTATCACGAATGACCACTTCAGTCATATTTTGGATGTTCATGAAGGATTTGAATTGGGTGAGGTTATCTAAATCCATACTGCTGAGCCACTAGTCTCAGATCAAATTATTAGTGAGTTCAAATAAGCTATCAGGAAGTTAAGGAACCATACATATCCAGGTTTGGGTTCAATTCCAAGAGAGTTAATAAAGGGAGGTTGTTAAATGCTAGTATTAGGAATTCATAAATCCCTATGTTCTAAATGGAACCAGAATGTATTACCATAAGAATGAAAGGAATCTATTATAATGCCCATTTTCAAAAAGGGAGATAAAACAGAGTGTAATAACTATACACTACACACACAATACACTACTAACAACTTGCTATAAAATTTTATCTAATATAATTCTAATGAGATTGACTAATATGCAGAGGATATAATTGGGTACTACTAGTGTAGATTTCGACGAAATAGATCAACATCGGATAAGATACTTACTATTAGGACAATATTAGAAAAAATAGAGAATACAACATGATGGTTCATCAATAATTATACATAGATTCTAAAAAGACCAATGATTCAGTTAAAATAAACCAGTTGTATACGATTTTAGTTAAGTTTGGTGTACCCAAAAACTTGTCAAGTTAATTGAGGTATGTTTGACTGATACGCGTGGCAGGGTACAGGTTTGATCTCACATATCAGATGCTTTAGAAATACATAATGGGTTGAAACAAGGAGATGCACTTTTCCCATTATTTTTAAATATAGCCTCAGAGTAGCTTATTAGGGTAATGCAAGGAATTAGGGAATGATTGAAATTAAACGGTACAATATAGATATTATGATACGCAGATGAGTTAACTTTGTTGGGCAATAGTAAGGAAGCTGTTGCAAGAAATGCAATTTTTGGTATTATAGGCTATTAAGGAAATAGGTTTAGAAGTGAACGGTTAAATGACTAAGTATATGATCTAAGAGAAAACACAGATTAAGGACGATTATTTAGATATTTAAGCAAACAACATATCATTTGACCGGATTAATGAGTTAGAATATTTAGGATTAATTTTAACTAAAAATATTATTAGTTTGGAAATTAGGAAAATAATACAGTCGTGAAATGCAGGATACTACTTGGTCAGTAAATAGTTGACATCTCGCCTGCTTTCAAAGCACATAAAACTCAGAATATACAAAACAATAATTTTACCGGGTGACCTTTATGGGTGTGAAACGTGGTCTCTTAGCTTACATGACGAAAACAAATTTAGTGTGTTCGAAAACAAGGTGCTTAGGAAGATATCTGGTCCATAAGGGAATGAGGCTACCGTGGTGTGTGGGAGGTAACATAATTGAGAGTTACATACCCTGTACTCATCACAAGACATTGTTTGAATAATCCAGTCTCGTATATTGCGGTGGGCAGGACATGTAGCAAGAATGGGAGAATTTAAGACCGTGTTCAGGGTATTGACTGGCAAACCCAATGGGAAGAGACCATTGGGAATACCTGGACGCATATGGGAAGATAACATTATAATGGACCTGAAAGAGATAGGGTGTAATGAGTTGGACTTGATAGAACTAGTTCAAGATAGATATAGGGTGTAGTGAGATGTACAGGTTATAACTAGCTCAAGAAAGAGATAGGATGTAATTAAGTGGACTGGATAGAACTAGCTCAAGATAGGGATAGGATGTAATTAAGTGGACTGGATAGAACTAGCTCAAGATAGGGATAGGTTGTGTAATTTTGTGTGTGGCAATGAAATTTCGTGTTCCTAAGGTCACAGAATAAGTAGGTTACACTGGAAAATTTAAAACGACCCTTTGCCAAATTTTGTTTTCATTTATTACATAAGATCCATACAATAGTTTTCAAAACTTACACTTGCTATTAATTTAAAATAGTTTCATAAAAATATAATTATTAGTGAATGGTAACAAAACAATAATACAGTAATTATTTTTATTTATTCAATGTCATAAAGTGATTAGTTCTATTGAATTTTACGTGTATGAAACACAAATTTATTAAAATAAAACTTTTGGCATTTTATTCCTTGCAAATATTACTATGTAATCTAATAATTAATATATCTAAATATATCAACACACATAAGCAATAAGCTATATAAGGCAACCTAGAGATATTAAAAATGTTAGTGTATAGTTTAAATTAGTAACGATTATGCCCACAAATTTTGATAAGTGTGATTAGTTTAGCTTGCTATAAAATACAATTTGGATTAGAATTGTTTGAAACCTAGCGAAATAAATAAATGTTCATATCCAAATTAAAAATATTAAACAATAAATTCACGGCTTCACATTTATCTTTTATAAAATACTGTTTAAGTATTTTAGTTTATCTAAAATAAAATTTTTTAATATTCATAGCACATAAAGATGTTTTAATATATGAATTATCATTGTAATAGATTCCATTTACTTCTATATATTGGGAATAAATTATCCATGGTATAAAAAACTAGGTGTGTGTTTGTATGAGAGAGAGTATGTGTGTATGTATTTAAGGACCAAGTTAAAATTTAAAATACTACTAGACCCTACATTTTAAAATTCATCAAGATACCTTCACATCAAACAAAGTAAAACACTTTTTATCCAATGGGCAATCGGTTCCTTCGTTCGATGAGCTTAAATTTCACCATGTATATTTTATCTTTGTTTAGCTTGATTGTTGTAAGGAAATTTTCCATTGAATGCGTTGTAAGCACCATTGTTGTAAGCTCTTGGATACGAACCGGTGGTTCCATCATAAAACCGGTTGTAATCAGAATTCTTTCTGTCGGAGTATTTGCCGGCATTATACCCAGAATAGGGATTGTAATCACCCTGAGAAGACGGGTTGTAACCAGAATATCCTGGGTATACTGGGTTG
Source organism: Timema cristinae (assembly GCA_039000515.1). NCBI lineage: Eukaryota > Metazoa > Arthropoda > Insecta > Phasmatodea > Timematidae > Timema > Timema cristinae. Next base: position 90,249,415 of record JBCFYV010009882.1, read on the forward strand.
CTGTTAACATAACGATTGGACGCATTCAAAGTATATGGATACGCGGGATAGTTGGAGGAAACCGGATTGTAATCACCCTGAGAAGACGGGTTGTAACCAGAATATCCTGGGTATATTGGGTTGCTGTTAACATAACGATTGGTCGCATTCAAAGTATATGGATACGCGGGATAGTTGGAGGAAACCGGATTGTAACCAACGTGGTGTGGATAGGCTGGATTGTAGCCAGATTTGTAAGCTGTATTATATCCAGGATAACCTGCGTTGTATCCAAGATTGTTTTGGTCGTGATGAGTGTTGTACAAATTGGAGGTGGGGTAACTACTACCTTGATATCTTGTGAAAGGGTTGGAAAATCTACTGTTGTTTATGGTTGCTTGGTTGTATGGGTTGTAATCAGGATAAGCTCTTGCGTTGTTACTGGAATAGACATTAGGAGTCCGAGTGGTGTACGAGTTGTAATAATCGTTATTGTAGCCGCCGTTGCCGTAGTAGTTGTCCGTAACTGTGAAAACAAATAAGATAAAATATGAGGAAAATATAGGAGAAAATTATAATACTAGTATTTTTGTAATAGTAGTATAAATAATTAAATAGATTAACGATGTTGCATTCTTGTGAAGTTCAAAGCTATTGTTTCGAAACTGGTTGCACCTTAACTTGATACATCTAAGAACTTTCAGCACTCTTACAATTAGACGCTAATGTATGAAAATGGAATAAAATGACCAATTCATCCGGTGAGGCCTCTTGTACATGGATTGCTAACACTTTCCCTCTTCCACTGTCAAGTATATATACACATTTTACTAATTGAGCCAGGACAGCATTGACTTGCATTTCTAAATGACTTATTTTTTATTTTCTATTCTAATTAGACATATTATGCTCCCCCAGATATTTTTAATCTAAATCCTGGCAGGAAGATACCTGAGTTTAAGACTTTTTTTAAATGCGTTTACAAAAAAAACTATGTCAAGATTTAAAAAATTCGATAATTGATAATGTAAGACTATTGCTAAAATTATATATGAATACTATTATTTCAAAATTATAATTTTATAAATCACCAAATGAAACGTAAATACCACACAGGAATTCTTATCTTAACTTTCTGTTACGTTACAGGTAGTTAGCGTTCTTAAATATGATTTATTTATAATTTTATGGACCCTGTAACTTACTTATAAGAGCACGCTAATGATTTGCATGTGTCGACGTGCTTTTAAACTATAATAATGATTACGATACGTGGTTTATTATTATTAGCACCGCGTCTTACTACCCGTTTGGGTTATACGCTAATGTGTAATGGTAGGGTGATTGTGAGATGAAATGAAGGACCTACAGTTTAACGTGGAATCCGAACCACGGTGGAGGCCTGGCTTTCTCCATATTCACAAGATGTCTTGTCAGAGGTGAAGGAAGGGTTTGGTAATCAGATAAATCTGTGCCGGGACCGAGGATTGAAACCCGGCCGCCAGCACAGAAGTCTGACACCTTACCCCTAGACCGCCAGGTCACCGACAATATACGTGGTTTACAAATTCCTCATATCATTGCAGCTAAAGTTGCCTCTCAAACTTGAGATCGAGATTAAATTGTTAATTACTTGAAGACTAAGTGCCTCAGTGATCTTGACCATGGCAGGGCCATAAATTATAATGAGTATACATTAAGATCATAAATTATTCAAAACTAATGGTAAATTAAAATTATGTGCCCAAATATGTAGTCACACAGTCTAAGGCATTACACTCTCAATATTGTCGGTGACCTAGTGGTCTAGGGGTAAGGTATCGGACTTATGTGCTGGGGGTCCAGGACTCAATCATCGGTCCCGGCACAGATTTATCTGATTACCAAACCCTTCCTTCACCTCTGACAAGACATCTTGTGAATGTGGGGAATGTTAGGCCTCCACCGTGGTTCGGATTCCACGTTAAACTGTAGATCCTCCATTTCATCTAACAATCACCCTACCATTACACATTAGCGTAAGTGCGTATAACCCGAACGGGTAGTAAGACGCGGTGCTAATAATAATAATAATAAATGTATCAGATGGTCATCTTGGCTATCTGTTTAAAATACAAATTTAAAAAAATCTTGGTTATTAAGTTAGTATATGTATGTAACTATGTATACGCTGATTTTGGTAAGGAGAGACATATGAAAGGCTATATTTATCCTACCAAAATCCTGCAATACAGGTTTATTCAGATATTCAGGTAAACAATTAGACAGGTTGTAAGGGGGTGACAATACATGTTTTTCCACTTAATAAACAAAGGGTAGCGACGCCAAATGGTGGCGCTACGAGACGTCAAAGTTGGTGCTGTAGGCACCTGGGGCGTAGTAAACACATGTAGCACGCCACACAAATCAACATAGGCATCCCAGCACTCCCTTCCCTGACAAACACGATGGTGCGATTCCATATGCGTATCTGCTGCCATATGCCTATTATTATTATTATTATTATTATTATTATTATTATTATCATCATCATCATCACTGCGTCTTACTACCCGTTCGGGTTATACGCACTTACGCTAATGTGTAATGGTAGGGTGATTGTGAGATGAAATGGAGGACCTACAGTTTAACGTGGGATCCGAACCACGGTGGAGGCCTGGCATCCACCACATTCACAAGTTGTGATTAATACACATCTTGTCAGAAGTGAAGGAAGGGTTTGGCAATCAGATAGATCTGCACCAGGACCGAGTATTGAACCCCGGACCCCCAGCACAGAAGTCTGACACCTTACCCCTAGACTTCCAGGTCACCCATATACCTGTTACCAATCATAATTTACACCACACTCCACTTGTTATGTGATGAAGATTGATGAGTTGCCTACCTCCCAGGTGCATACAGCGCCAACTTTGGCATCCAGTAGCGCTGCCGTTTGGCGTCAACGGGTCCCAAGTTCATAACGTGGAAATACTTATGTTACCACCTACAACTTGTATACTGTTTTGATTGGATATCCTAATAACCCTATAAGTTAGATTCTTTTAAGGAAAAAAAAAACCATTTCAAACAGTCATTCATACGATAATCAGCCATAACTATGTCAAACTATTTTCACAACAAGATAGGGTCAATAAAACTCAAACCGTCCCTTCTGACATGATTTCTTTTACAGATACACTCTTATTTTTTATTTACTGTGTCTTACTACCTGTTCAGGTTATACGCTTGTGTACTAATTGCATTAATGGTGTTTAGGGATGGGGAAGGTTATATTTAGAGGAATTGTACCCGAATTTGCGTGGTGGAAAAGGAAAAAACCATTTTGGAAAAGTTACCCTCAGTACACCCGACCTAGATTTGACCCTTGATCTAGCCGTAATCGGCAGTCTAGTCCACTGCGAGAGTAGCGTCTTAGACCATGCGGCCACCGAAGCGGGTATTTAATTATTGCAAACGTTACTGCACTAATATTGAATTTCAGTAAGTCAAACGATTTAATCTAAGGTGCAGGAACTATAAGGATGAACTAATTAAAACAGCTGCACCAGAGTTAAACTTGAGACAAACTACAAACCACCCTGTAGTTAGTTAAACCATCCCCTCTGCAGTAAGCAGGCCACCGAAGCGGGCTGTACCTCTTTCAAAATAAATATAGGTTTTAGATTAAATGGTCTTTGTCAAAGTAATTCGTTTTTTAAATAATCATATAAATAAAATAACAAACAAAATTTAATTCATTTCAAGCAGAAATGCATGCTGTGCATGTAAACTGTTTACATATAAGGAATATTTCCCTTCTACAACTTGTTTACACAGCAAATTTTAAGAAAGTGAATTTAGATAATTAAGTCAAATCTATTGTTTCTGATATTTTAGCTAATGCATTGAGTACACGAATTATATTATGTCCTAACTTAGTGGTAGGAAAAAATAGTTAATCTTGATGTCTTACTCCTGTTGAGGCTGATAACTCCAAGAAGGAGCCACTATTTAAAATAAACACGTTTGGTGATATACAGCTGTCAGACAAACCATTAATATATCCAACTAATTCATATCATCAAAAGGGAAATATGATTGTCTGCAATGTTACTAAGCGAATAAATGTAACTTAAACAAATTTATCAAAAATGTAAAGATCTTTTTCAGTTATATATCATATTATTGAGTGAGCCCAGATCATACAGAAGGATTAATTCATTAATTTGGTAGCATTATTATTATTTTTATTAACATCACCTCTTACTACCCGTTCGGGTTATACGCACTTACGCAAATGTGTAATGGTAGGGTGATTGTGAGATGAAATGGAGGATCTACAGTTTAACGTGGAATCCGAACCACGGTGGAGGCCTGGCATTCCACATATTCTCAAGCTATGATTAATATACGGCTTGTCAGAGATTAAGGGAGGGTTTGGCATTCAGATAAATCTGTGCCGGGACCCAGACACCCATCACGGAAGTCTGACACCTTACCCCTAGACCACCAGGTCACCAGTTTGGTAGCAAATACAAATAATTTATTAAACTAAGATTTTCGAGACTTCATTAGTTTAAAGTCTACAAGTTTTCTTAATTTAAGACGTCAGTATTTTTTTAAATAAATGTTTTAAAATGGGGTCTAAAATTTATTTATAAGAATATATTTTTATGTTTATATGTACAGTAAAAATGTTGTTCAATATTGTCAGCAAGTGCTGATTGCAGGCTATTGTACAAAATACTTTAATGCTATAGTATGTCAATTCAAATATCAAAATTTTTGAAAACTTAAAATAGAAAAAAATATTTTAAATTATTAATTTTAAATTATTATTCCTAGCTTATGAATATTGAAATGAAATAAGAAGGACAAATGATGAAACAAAACAAATTTTTGGAGTAATATTTTTAATAAAGAATATTTCAATACCTGTGCTGTTTCTATTAAATATGATTTTATTTTTATACAACTAAAAACACTTAAATCATTGTCTAATATGAGCTCTTCATTATAGTGGAAACGAAACTAGAATAGACATAACCCAATTTGCGACGATTGGTTTTTCGACATTTCACACATACGAAGTTTTTAAATTATGACTATACGCAAAGTTTCCGACAGCTGCCTCACTTATACGACGATTTTAAATTGTGACTATACGCTGATTTTCTGACAGCTGCCTCACTGATACGACAGTTTTAAACTGTGACTATACTCTGAGTATCTAACAGTTGATTCACTGATAAGATGGTTTTAAATTGTGATTATACTCTGAGTATCCAACAGTTGCCTCACTGATAAGATGGTTTTAAATTGTGACTATACTCTGAGTATCTAACAGTTGCCTCACTGATAAGATGGTTTTAAATTGTGACTATACTCTGCGTATCTAACAGTTGCCTCACTGATAAGATGGTTTTAAATTGTGACTATACTCTGAGTATCTAACAGTTGCCTCACTGATAAGATGGTTTTAAATTGTGACTATACTCTGAGTATCCAACAGTTGCCTCACTGATAAGATGGTTTTAAATTGTGACTATACTCTGAGTATCTAACAGTTGCCTCACTGATAAGATGGTCAAGCAACACGACGTTGCCAGCTTATCAGCTTCCTGCTGGACTCAATTTATTTACAAACCCCGTACGTGGTACCCCTCTGTATTACTTTCTGTGATTTTGTGAATTATAGATGCTTATAGCTATTATTTTGTTTTCAATAAAATATAAAATGATTCACTTTACGGTGACTTTCAATTTAAAACGGTCTAGGGCCTAAAATGTCGTGATAGCGGGGTGCGTCTCTATTTCTAATGTTCCACCTGATTAAACAGTCATGGTTCAGAAAAGATGTATCTGGATAGAAGGGGACGCGAGAAAAGAAGTTTTTGCGGATTTCATAGAAAACATGTTTTTTCGACAAAATGAATCAAATATTTCTTCAGTAGAAACATTTGATAAGAAGCCTTTTAAATGAAGAAAAAAGGTTCTCACCAAATTCTCGAAAGCGCTTGACAGATATTAAAGAACTGTTGATATCACCGTGTGAAGGAAATTAATCTCTACGTTTCTGCCGAAGGAATATTTTTATAATATTTCCGTGAAAAAAACGCTTTGTTTTAACAACTACCAAAACACCTTTTCTCGCGTCGCCTTCAACCACACCTTAAGTGGGGATGATATTTGTTTAGTTCACTACGTATTAATACCTGTTTGATCAGTCCACAACTTACATTAATTAACGGACTAACAATGAATAAATTGAAAAACCATTAAATACGCAAGATTCGCTTGGAGAGAGAAAGTTTAGTAAAACTGCAATGAATGCCAAAATGTAAAGCTCATCTTAGACTTGAACTGAATCCCAACTTTCTGACACGGAGCCATTCCTAGATCAACCATTTTAGGATGAATATAATGGTAATTTTATTACCTGCAGGATTGTAAGGATAAGCTGTATTAGATTTCACAAAAGGCTGGCCAGGATTTTCTGAACATACAGCTACCAGCAGCATTGCTGACACTACCTGGAAGAACAAGCAGAATAAGATTGGTTTTAGTAAAATTATTGTATCTTGATATATTGTAAAAAGGTATTTAAACATTTAACATTGAATTTGTTTGTTTGATATACACTGTTAAATGAATGGTAAATTCAGAAAATAATTTATAAACTATTCACATATATTATTAAAAGGTATACAGTCGCACAGTAATCCGGAACTACGAGAGTAAAGTGTAACCTCTCAAATTTTGATTGATGGTTACATATTGTCATTTGTACCCAAACAGATTATAGGATCCGACATCCTAGCTCAGTAAGCAGCGTGTCTCTATAATGAGCTAAGGGTTCCGGGTTCGATTCCTGACATGGCTGAAAAATGTATCATTGGTGAAATGTGGGTTTAATCTTTCACAGTGAACCGTACCCTAGGCTGGAAATCGTAATGGATGAAAAAAGTAAAGCTAGTTATAAGATAACATTATTACTGATGGCTAGATGTAGAATTATTGTACACCTTTAAACTACTTTATTTGGTGCTATGTATTTGCAAGGATCATGCATTTAATATACCTTGAGAAATTATTTTTATTGATACTGAAATACTACTAGTGCTGTGTTACTTGGGATGAGCTACTGAACAAAAAGTATTTTGAGATTCAACCATATTGAAACGGGCAGCCAGATTTAAGATTCGTACATACATTGTTCGAGCTAAGTTCAAAGGTTGTCCCTGCCAAATTTCGCTTTAATTTCTCCATGCATATAACAGTTATTGTATAACAAACAGACATATACTTTTATTTTGTACGGCAGCCATCCGGAAACGGATAACAAGATCAAAAGGCCCTGTACCTACGTTGTTCTACCTATGTTCAAAGAATGTCTCCACCAAATCTCGTTAAAATTGGTCCACGTATTTGATAGTTATCGTTGAGCAAACATCTGGCCAGAAAGGCAGACGAAAGCCAAATGGTCAAGTTAAAATTGGACATCACTATGCTCAGTAAGTTAAATAAATGGTTAGTTCCGTTGGCCCATTAAAGTAAAATTCAGTGACCCTATACGCCCCTTATAGTTCTCTGTTGCGTTGACAGTTGTCACAGGGAATATTTTGAAGCAGAATCCTTCAATGTGCAGGAATCAATTAGTAAATCAATATACAAGACACCAGCACACATTCCTTGTGCTGGATTAGCATAGGCTTACATTTAATTACTATTAATATGCCAATAGGTGACCTGGTGGTCTAGGGGTGAGGTGTCGGACTTCTGTACTGGGGGTCCGGGGTTCAATAATCGGTCTCAATACAGATTTATCTGATTGTTGAACCCTTCCTTCCCCTCTGTCAAGACGTATATTAATCACAACTTGTGAATGTGGAGAATGCCAGGCCTACACCGTGGATCGGATTACACGTTAAACTGTAAGTCCTCCATTTCATCTCACAATCACACTACCGTTACACACTAGAAAGTGCGTATAACCCTTAATAATAAGAATTATAATAACATTAGAGTAGATAAGCCTTTAGTAATGTAAACATATAATAAGAGAGCGCTTGGGAAAAAATTAAATTTATTTAGTCTTGACAATATAAACAAAATAATTAATTCCTGGGATATATTTTTTATAAATCCATCCTATAATAATAAATGAAAGTGTAACTTCTCCCCTTAGCAACATATTTAAAATAATTTTGATAGTTTTAATAAATGTTTAGCTGTCAATGTGTTAAACTAAATTTAAAACTAGCAGACATAATTGTTTTAAAATTGTTTTGTTTTGAATATGATTCGCTTATAAAAGTATATAAGAGTGATTATCTATTAATAAATAACTTTATTTAATTGCCTCTAATAGTAGGGCTAAAATAATATATTTTAATGTTAAATATTTGGAGAAATTATCAATATATTTTATTGTAGTTGAATAGGCATGATGGTATGAAAAGCTACTAATCTTAATCTACGCCTAGATTTGGATATCTATTATGAATTTTAATTAGAAAATTTAAAGTGAGTTATCTAATTAAAAACTAAAATATTGTGTTAAAAATTCATCATCTCTGCCCTGTGTACTAACAATTATGTCAGAGATTCCAATAAAATTCATATGCTGTTAAATTTTTATATCTAACATGACTATCAGCGAGGCTACTCCCCTAGTACTCTTTTTAAATATTGAAATAGCTTATATTATTAGTTATTTCTCACCAGTTTAGAATAAATCATGATTATTTGAAGTGATCCTGATAAATTCTTCCGAAGTAACACTTGAAAACCAACTGAATAGATCTTTAGTAAAATCAAATCATTTTATACTAAATTGACGAGCTTGATAACTTGACCAAATCGCTTGTGATATTAATCATTTCAACAGAAACATACTCATTACTCCCACGCTTTTAACATTATTTGCTCATTAATTCAAATACAAGTCAGATAATGGCTCTTGACCGTCTAGGAAAGAACTTAACAACCAATCACAACAAAATGGTGGCGATTTTAGGAGCACGAATATTTCAAATTATCTTCTCAAGTGCAATTAATAGCACGTAAATACACTACATTTATATTTGGTATTCCACCATCAGTTCTCAAATTATTACTCTCTTCATCATTCCTATTACTTCAGTAATCATCTTTCAAAACCTATAATCAAAAATTGTTAGGTCACTCAGACAATTGTAAAATTTGACCTTGATGGATGTGTTTAATTTGTTTTCCACGGCTTCATTAAAATATTGTTTTAATTAAGCCAAAAAATATAAACCAATTTATGTATAAAATAGGAAAGCTTGAAGGGAAGAGGAGCTTAGGAAGAAGTAGGATTCAAATACTAGATGACTTGAAGGAAGAGGCATAGGACATTGACGGTTTAAGATTACTGACAAAAGAAAAGGACCTGTCGTAGGACAGAACACCTAATAATAATAATAATAATAATAATAATAATAATAATAATATACAACGTTTATAAAATATTTGGTCATATCAAGTCATAAAATATATAAATTTATGTTTTTAAATAATAATTTATCCAAATACACGAACAGTCCAATTTTCATAGGAAGAGTCTTATCTGAATGCTAGAAAAGCTACTAGATTAACGTTCACATACTCATACGTCAGATTTCAGCTTGGGTTCAGTTTCAGTTTTTCATCTGTCACTTTTTATTAAATACCTATTAAATAATACTAATATAATAGTAAATGTGTATTAATTTTGTCTCAAAAAATGTATTTGTATTTTATGAAAGACTCTTCTTATAAAAATGAAGACTATATATCAATGGTGCGTCACCTGGGGAAGGGGGGTACGTATAAGGGTTGAAATAATTTATGGAAGTCATGGTGTTGCCATAAAACAAACAAACTTAATAATAATTACTCTAATGGTTTAGGGATGAGGAAATAAGTATTTTAGAGGATATCTACTCGCATTTGTGTAGAAGGAAAGTGGGAAACAATTTAGGAAAAATCATATTCAGTAGACCCGGGACTCGAATCCCGGTCTTCCCATCTTAAACAGACCTGTTTGTCACGAGAGTGGACTCCTTAGACCATTCTGCCACTGAAGCCGTTCAACAGAATTGTTGTAAGTGTTTGTATACAAGTTCAAGAATGAAAAACTTTCCCTTTTTATTACTTGAATTCTAATATATTATTTTAAATTGTATTCAAGTTTCCAGGTGATGTAATAGTTACATATTTATCCGCTAGTACGCTAGTAAAATATACAGTGTGTTCGTAAAATCATATCCCAAACTGCACATATAGTTTGTTTGAACCAATACTAATACAAAATACCTATACACTTACATCCAGAAAACTCTGCTAATACGATTAAATTATGTTCAAAGTTTCGGCGTAAAGCGCTGGGGGAGCAAAGCTGTGCAAGCATGCATGTACAACAGGTTGCATAGGAGCTAGGTGCATGGCACTACACACCTCAACATATTGGATAACGGCAGCAGAACATACCACAATTTTTAGTAAACAACACACCAGTCCATCTAGAAATGCGAATAAGTTCTAAGGTTCATCACAAACGGTCCTACATCACAGAAGGTGCGTGAATGATTACATGCACAGTGCCGCGCGCCTAACTACTATGCAGCTTGCTGTACACGCATGCTTGAACAACTTTGCTCTCTCGGCGCTGTACGCCGAAATATTGAACATAATTTAATGGTATTAGCATAGTTTTACAGATGTAATTGTACAGGGATTTCTTATTACTTTTCGTCCTAACAAGCTATATGTGCAGCTTAGGCTATGAGTTTCCGAACACCCTCCTGAATAGTTTACAGTCTAGCTAATAGAGCGATATACTTGATGTGGGATGGATTTACGACTAGCCTTATCAAATTATTAAATTATTAAACCAAATAAAAACTGACTATATTATACTAACGATACAGGTTTCAAATTAAAATTAAGGGTACAACTATTAGATACCCTTGTTTTTTAGCAGCGTGTCTTACTACCCGTTCGTGTTATACGCTTATGTACTAATTACGCTAATGGTTTTAGGAACTATGAAGGTTTCATTTATAGGAAGTGTACCCACATATGCGTGGAGAGAGAGTGGAAAAGCATTTTGGAAAAAAAATCCTCAGTACACCCGACTGAGATTCAAAACCTTGATCTCCTCGTCATCGTCAGTCTAGTCTACTGCAAGACGTCACTACTGATATATAGTATCAATACCTATAATATAGTTAAATGTTATCAATATTGACAACAATAAAAGTTTGTATTTTTTTAACTGTTCTTACTATGAAAATTGGACTATACGTTTACGTGTATCATATAGAATATACGATTTGTAATACCCAATTCAGTGGCCACGTAGTCTAATGCGCTAATCTCATGTTGGACTAGACTGCCTAAGACGGGGAGATCAAAGTTCTATCCCGGTCGGGTACACTGAGAGAGGTTTTCCCCTATCCTTTCAAGCAAATGCAGGTGCATTTCATCTATATTAAGCCTTCATAAGCCCTTACCCATTAGTGTAATTAGTACATAGGCGTACAACCCACACAGTGCTAAAAAATAAAGAATAATATAAATAAAATACTCGTAATACACCAAAATTATTGAAAACTATATAATTTTGGCTAAAAAGCCCAATATATTGTAATATTGTCCACCTTATAATATAAGACTATACTTTAATAGGCCAAGGTAAGACTAATTGCTACCTTTCAGAATAAATGAAGCGTACATTTTAAACGTTCAACAAGAAATTACTGGTAAAAATTCGTGAGCTTGGTATAATGAGCAGTAAACACGTATTTTGTTAGAAGACACACCCCCTTCAGTAGCCGATTCGCCTAACGTGTCATTCTCAAGATAAACCAGCCTGCTGGTTATTAGGAGATCGGGTTCTAATCCCATTCCTGTCCATTGAGGGTGGTTTTTCTTAAATGGTTTGCCACTATCCTTTCACGCAAGTGCGGGAAGATTACCTTTAAAATTCGTCCTTCCTTAACCCTACTTCGTTAGAGTAATTATTAGCTACGCCATTGTAATCCAACAAGGTAAGATTGCTACCTTTCCGGGTAAATGGAGTGTACCTATGCAAAGACTAGTTTACATAAAATGAAGTGTTTCAACTGTTATAAATAATCTATAGCGTTTGGTGTAACAGGTTTTTTTTCATTTATTTAAAGTATTTAACGTGCACTTTCTGAATCGACTAATTATATCAGCACACGACTTATAAACTAACTTAACTCTAGAACAGTAACAACATCCAACCCCCGTTCGTTAAATCAACAATGTGGAAGGGGAAATACACAATTCACCAATGATAATTATTTTTTGGCCATGCCAGGAATCGAACCCTGGAACGTTATCCCAGTAGATAGACACGCTATCGATTGAGTTAAGATTTTCTACGCTGAGTATCTGATTGAACTGTATGGTTACTATTGGGAAACAGCGTTGTCATTCGTTTGTTTTAGTTTGGTCAGTCTTCCCTCAAATATATGACCAATTTTGCAAAACTTGTGACTACACAAAGGATTAGAGCAAGCATTTCAAACTATTTTGATCATAAAGGAAGGCCACATTGAATATTAAAAATACTGAAGAGTGCCACATTGAATATTAAAAATACTGAAGGGTGCCACATTTAATAAATAAATCTGAATTGACGTTTTCTTAAATAAAAAAAATACAACTTAGTCCTTAGTTTTTCAAATAACAAAAGAGCAGGCATTATCAATAAAACAATAAGAGCAAAACCAATATCTTTTTAACCTTTTATTTTCAACAATGGAGGGAGTTTTGGGCTTCGAAGTCACTTAAATTTATGATAAATGTGTGTCCATAAACCAAAATATATCGGGTGTTTGGTTCCATTTCCCGTGAGTAAGCCCCTGTTGCTTGTGCGCAAATCTAACAGTATTTGGAAATTGATCCATATAAAAAAAAAGTATAGATTTGGTATAACAACCTCTAACATGCCAGAACTCTCCAAATTAATCCAAATTCTTAAATATCACATCACATAATATTGAATTTCCTCAACATTTATGAAAAAAAGGGAGGCATTGCATGATGCATCATCTTAAGGTTAGCAAGCCGCACAAAATCATGGATAGAGCCACGAGTTTGACACGCCTTATTTATAGGATGTGCTTCAACACTAATGTGGAGAGGGAAAAATAAAATCTAAATTAAAATCGTATGTGGGAAGCCATCTTTAATGCACCGAGCCAATATTCAAACTTTGACTTCCCAGTCACTGAAAATGTGTATGTATTGTAAGCCTTGACACCTTGAGTTTCGTGACTTGAAAGTCTTCACAGCTATAACTGGAAATATATATTTAACTGGGTGAATTATTTATCACATTAAACAAGCTATCTTCACTTTATCCATACAAACACAACATGGTGTATATTCATTGATTACGTTCACTTTATTGTGTTACGTGACAGTACCAACGGAATTGTTACAACTTCTTTTATTATTTGGATTCCTACCTCCCGCTGACACACCTTTTCTACTAACACCGGTCAACTCTCTCTTTTCACATAGGATAAGCTATTATTCTATCCAGCCCCGTGGTGTAATGGTCAGTGCACCTAATTACAAGCCTATTGGTCCCAGGTTCGATTCTCGGCTCTCTCAAGTTTTTTTTTTCTTTTCTGAAAGGAGAATGATCCCAACAGTCACCAGAGTTTGGTTGGTTAGGTTTAATTTAGGTTTAAGTGGTTACAAACCCTCATACTCACTATCACCATCACCTAATCTCATCGGGACATGGAAAAAGCCTCCACGGAAAGAATGTATGATTAGTACATTCGGGCATTCCTTGGGCAACGGTACATTAATACCGGCCAATATTTCCACTACTGGGCACCTATAGCTCTGTTCTTCTCATTATTTCAGTCAGTTATTTGAGTCAGTTTAAAGGCAATCGCACACGACTGACAGCCGATCAGAGTTCTGAGGCCGACAACTTACTAGAGACCGCACACACAACCGACCACCGTCAGTTTGTCGGTGGCTGTGATGGGGATTGAATGCGTGCCATGGAAGAACCAGTGTTGGTCCATTCCCTTCTAATCACAATTATTTTAGCAACTGTTCAGGTTTTACGCATATGTACAATAATGTTTTAGTTGATTAGGAAGGTATAATTTAGAGGAAGTAAACCTGCAATTGCGAGGATGGAGAATGTAAAACCATTTTTAAAAAAAACACCCTCAGGGCACCCAACCAGAACCTAACCCCGATCTTCCCGTTTTAGGCAGTCTAGTCCCACAACATGAGAGTAGCGCGTAAGACCATGTGGCCACCGAAGCGGGTCTTATCACAATTAATCTCCATTAAGCAATGGCTTTGAATTTTGTAAATAAAGAAGAAGCACTGGGCTCTCAAAACTTACCATTTATACACCACGTGGGGCTGCGTGGACACCTCGTACACTAATACAATATGTCGGTCAAATTGATTTGTATTTCGTGTGCACGTCCACGTTTGAATACAGCATTCATATTTCACTGCCAACAGGCACCGACAATTGGTTATGTGGAGTTGGTTAAAAGATGGAACATGCCACATCTTTTTAGAAGGCAAGTCTCTTTAGTCTGTCATATGTGGAGCCGCATTTGAATCTATGGTGAACATTCCGACAGATCAAATAATTGTCTGTCACCGACTGTTTGTCATGTGTGGTCGCCCGTACAACACAACAGTATTTGGTCATTTGTTTTCGTTTGCGTCACCGGCTGCAGAGCTGGTGGTCGTCTTTCCATAGGTGAACCTAGGCGGTCGCATAGGGCTCGAAGGTTCTTGGGGTGTGTTCTAACAAACTATAGATTTTTTTTTGTGTTTAAAAATGTAACCATTAAAATTAAACAAAGTAATAGTTATTTAAAAATGAAGAAATAACATATAATTATTTTTCTAATACTATGAATGGATTTAAACAAGTTTTATTAACAACATAATAACTTTTATGGTTTTTGGGGTGACTTTTTCAGTGAATCGCTTTGAAATTGAAAATTAATTGGATGCTTTCTATGTAAATATGTATGTCTATATTATCGATAGTAGGGACTATTAAAAAAAAATTTAGTAACATAAAAATGAATTAATAGTGATCATTGAAAATATGGTAGCTAAGTAAAATATAGGTAAATATGTTCAGATAATTATAATGAATGCATATATCTGGATTTGAGGGACCATTTATATGTGACAAGTCATAATAAATGAATTAGGGTAAGTATTAGAAAAGTAATTTAATGTGTGTATTGCAATGAAACTCTCAAGATAGGGATAGGATGAGGTAGACTGTATAGAACTAGCTCAAGATAGGGATAGGTGGCGTATTTTTGTAATTGTGACAGTGATTTTTTGAGTTTATAGTGCCATAGAGAAAGTAAGTGTATGCTATTCATGCATGAGAAAGGCGTTTCATTTTGAATCGCATGATCTACCAAATTTATACAACTGGTTTTAGGTATATTGGACGATTCTCAATCATCTGGAAATACCATATAATTTCGAAACATTAGTTTGGGTGTGAGGAGGCCAATCTTAGGTAATAATTCTTACTTACTCTATGGCATCAGGGACTCTAAATTTCACTGCCGTAATTTAAAAAAGTACGGCACTTAAACCTATATTGAGCTAGTTTTTTCCAGTCCCCCTCATTACACCCTATTTCTTTCATGTTCATTCTAATGTTACACTCCCATCTGCGTCTAGGTCTTCCCAATGGTATCTTCCGATTGGGTTTGCCAGTCAATGCCCTGAACACGGTTCTAGATTCTCCCATTCACAATGCGTGTCCATCCCATTGTATTCTACGAGACTTTATTATTCTTACATTGTCTTTAGATGAGTAAGGGGTATGTAACGCATCCTTATCTAACCTATGCCTATAGCCTGAATAGGTAGTAGGACGCAGTGTCAAAAATTATTATATAAGCCGCACCACCCCCCGTATTGTCATCCCTTTTTGCACCAAGTATATTCCTAAGCACCTTGTTTTCAAATACTTTTTTTCATGTAAGGTAAGAGACCACGTTTGACACCCATAGAGAACAACCGGTAAAATTATTTTTAAAATAACATATTTTATTTTCCACTTGTGTTTTCCATTGTTATTTGATAATTATAGACTTATATAGTAGGCTATTGATGATTAATTGACTATGAAATAATTTATTATTAGCTTTTTAACGTATTTATTATATATTTTAATGTATATGCATTAATATCAGAGTTTATATACTTTCAATCTGTGTTCCTACACAAATCAAAATATAAATTCGATTGATAACTTTTAACGTAGGCCTACTAAAAGTATCATTGCCTCAAATACAGTACAAATTAGATATTAAATAATTCACTTAAAAATACTAAGCTATACAGTAATTAACATGATATTCCTGAAATTAAAAAAACATACAGCTTGACATGGAATCGATCCCGGCTCCTTTAGTCTAATACTCAAATGATCTAACCACTGAGCTGTCCACGAGTCATGCTCGTTTGAAGGGTCGTTCTTCACTGAAATTTTAAGAGTAGAGTCTGTGATGGACATGTGGAAATCGTCAGCTACAAATGTGTGATCAATTATAATCACGAGCTATCAGATAACGCAGCCACCATCGACTAATTAGTTGGCTTTTTGCTGCCAAATGTACAATGACAACTGTGCGAATGCGCATATAATGAATAATTAAATATCCAAGCTATTATATTTGTTAATTATGGTCTTAGCCGCATCTAAATATCATATTCCTTAAATTTAAAAATTACACCTAGACACGGGAATCGAAACCGTGACCTTTGTCGTATTAAGCCAAAGGTCTCGGGTTCAATACCCGTGTCCAGGTTTCATTTTTCAATCCAAATAATCTGATATTTATAAGCGGCTATAACCATAATTAACAAATATAATAGCTTCGCTATTTACTCCTTAATTTAATTTATATGGTTAAACAACGGAAATATATTAATCCATTTCCTCACCGGGTAGATAAAACTATTAATATTCATTGACTTTTTGGCTTCTTATGAAATCACAAAACGATAACATCACATGAACAAACACAAAGACAGCGCATATACTGTTAGAATAGAGGACCTACAAATCAAACCTGTTTCTAAATACCTTGTTGAGGCAACACAGTCACCCAAAGAAATGTCGTTGCTATATTATGCCATGTCGACACATTGACTGAACAATAATTGAGAAGTAATAAATAATTTTTAAAATTAGGACATTTAAATGTCATTTGCTTGCTATAAGCCTACTTATCATACGACAACGAAAGGATGCAGAAAACATGTATATTTTTTAAGTTTTATTTATTTGAGATATTTAACGTGCATATTCTGAACCAACTGATTACATCAATATACAAGAATGTCTATGAGCGAGAGTGAAAGAGTCTAGAGATTTTGCCAGAAAATGTATTTTCACATTCATGTCCAGGGTTCTTTAACATATCAAAATCAACAGAGGACCGAAGGCTTTACTTATCCTCCGAAGAAAGTTGTGCTACGAGCTTTTTTCGTTCAAGAAAAATCCGTTGACTCCAGCTGGGTTTGAACCCACGAACATTGTGTCCTGAGGCGAGCACTTTACCCCAAGAATACCAAGATCAACCATATATAGATTAATAAAAGGTTATCTATAATAAGGTTAAGACTTAGATATTATTTTAATTTAATAAATGCAAGTATGAATTAAATTGGTTAGTTAACCTTTAAAATATTGTATATAAATACATTAGGCCTATAGTTTGCCCTTTTAAGAAGTTGGCATAATTTGGTGATATGTGTTTACATTGGTAGCGTTGTTTATCTAAGTCTTATCTGTGTTTTTTTTTTTCATCCCTGTACTCCTCCCAGATTTCCGGTGTGATCTGGAGTTTACCGGAAATTCATTAACCCAACATGTTTCGATACTGAGAATGGCGTACCATAATCATGGAACTAAAATTGAAGTTAAATCTGAGGAAATAATATAGAGTACAAACCGAACATATAAATAAGTAGAATAAGAACGCTAGGGAATTAAAATCAAAAACCCAGAATAAAGGTAAAGCTGGGTTATCTGCTTCACTCACGATATTCATGAACAATTTAAAGTAATAGTTGTTTTATTATATTATTATTTTCAGTGAAGGCTTTCAGTGTTGTAAATACTAATGTCGAATAAATTTTCCCATTTTAAAAAGTATGGGTGAGCACCTTCGTTTATTCGTTTGTATTGTATACGAAGTATCTTTCTTTCCATTCAAAAATAAAGACTAAGCTACACATATTCACATTTTAAATAATAAGAATGTGAAAATAAAATATATTTAAGAAACAACCGGACCCTGGGTGTAGTGGTCAGTACACCTGTGAATACGATCTTAGAGGTCCCGGGTTCAATTCCAGGCTGGTACCATGGGTAATTTTCCTGAAAGTGGAATTATCCCAATGGTCACCAGGGTTTCGTTAGCTAGGCTTCAGTTAGGTTCAAGTGTTTCCACTGGTTACAACCCTTCATACTCACTATCATCATCTCATCGGGACATGGAAAGAGCCTCCATGGAAAGGATGTACGATTAGTACATTCGGGCATCCCCTGGGCAACGGTACATTAGTACTGGATAATCTTTCCCCAAACTGGGCTATGACTAATGTAGCACAGACACACACACACACACACACACACATATAAAATAAACAAAGTTTTCTAATTTCTACTCTTAATATATATTCACACGAGTTGAAGCTATCCAATTAGCATAGGATTAAAATTATTTCTAAGTAATTAACCTCATTTAGGAAAATAGCTAAACAGAGTAAGTCTGACAATAAAATATGATGTAAATATGACTAGAAATATCTTATATGTGAACATACGAACTCATTCATTTTAGGATATATTTTGAGTATATCTAAAATCTAAATACTAACTCTCTCCTTGGATTCACCCTATTTGCCAATGTTCTAATACATATAAAATAGCATTGAAGTGCAATGGATAAAGATAAGCCACCTGTAATAAATACAGAAAATAACATAAAGTTTTATAATGTGTTGTGCGACTCTAGTGACCATTCCAAGACCACGCCACCCCTACCTCCTTTTCCCCTCAAGCCCTCCCCCGCGCGGTCCATTCAACGGGTCACTATCCTCTCCGAGGCCCAGTCCATTAGTTCTAAACGCTCTAAGAGATCGCGCCAGGACAAAGGGCTCGATAAAGCCAAAGACCGTAAACAATAAAAGGACAAAAAAAACCTATTCAATGGTAAAAATATGTAATAATGATGCAGTAGTCTTAGTCTTAGATTAAGTATAAGACGGTTAAAATAGACATGCTAGAATAAGAGAATAAGACCGAGGAGGAGGGTTGGGCCCACCCTCCTCTCGCTGATAGAGATTGCACATGTAAGGAGATAATAAAAAAATAAAGAATAAACCTAAACTGTCCCATACCTATTGATCTTGTTACATTTGTTAACCTACTCTACGCCGCGCCTGACTGGGCTTGCCTACCCCGTTACCGCTTCTCCCCGCTCCGAGCGGATTATCACCTATTTTTGAGGTTGATGCTTGGACTCCCTCCCCACACCCGCACCCGAATCCTGCTAGACCTGTCTGGCCTCCAACCCCTGGACGTGATCATCCGCGGGTTGGCAGTGAATTTCTTTACACGGTCGCAGGCCAGTCCTAACGCGATCGTCAGGGGCATCGGCGATTACGACCCCCCTGCTCTCGTCCACAGACGCATCAGAGACGGTGTGGTGGGCCCCCCGCCGGACACGGATGACCTGGGAGGTAGTCTGTGGCGTCGAGGAGCGATTGCTCCTGTTTAAGATCTAAGGCCGACTTCGTCAGGACGCGGCTCCCTTGCTCCAAGAACTATCCCGGTTGGCGCTCCGCCCTTCCCGTGAGTGCGTGTGTCTGTGTCTCAGTATTTCTCCCGGTATCACATTTCATCTTCAGCCTAACACATTCATCTCCCGTTTCACATTCTGCATGTCCTATCCACATCCGGTCACCTTTCATTCTATGTTTTCTACCCTGTCTTCCGTCTCTATGTGTATTTATATATTTTTTTTAAGTCCCTGTCGACCAAATACCGGCGACAGGGCGGGTTTTTATTTAATTTTCCCGCCCATCAAACAATGGAACACATTTAATCAGCCCGCAAGGGCGACAAAAGACTTTCGTTTAATGTTTTTTATTTTTTTACCCTAAAGAGATCGATTTTCGAGAGCCCCTCGGGGCTGGTGTTTGTCCTATCCGTATCTTTTTCAATGTTTATACATGTTAAATGTCATTATTGTGTGTTACGAAATAAATGTCCCTAACAAACAAACAAACATTTGTTAACCCTCCTCTGTTTTCTGCCTCTGCTCCCTCTCTGTCCTGTGTACTGTATGTATTTATTTTTACGGTCCTGGCGACCCTACATGAGCTACGGGGTGGGTTTTTATTTCATTTTCCCACCCCCAACCCATTGATAGCAGTATTCAGCCCGCCAGGGCGCCATTGTTTTTTCTCGTTGAGTTTTGTGTTGTACGTCTATGTCGTGTCCGTTTCCGAGAACCCTTCGGGGCTGGTGTTAACTGTCTGTGCTTTATGTTTCACATGTTTTATTAATGTTATAACTGATATATGTTACAAGAATATAATAAAACTCTTACAAACAAACAAAACATTTGTTAACCAGCAAAGGAGGCATACGCCGTAAGGCCAGGGCAGAACAATATCGCATCTTCAAGGCCTTCCTGACACCGACACCATTCCTGATATCAGAAATTCTAATCAACTGTGGGATGAAGTTGAAGCTGCTTGGGAAGAGCTCTCCGACAGCCCTGCTATTACGACACTTCTCTCTCCCTCCTCCGTATCATCTAGTCGACTATCACCCCCTGCCCCTCTCAGACCCCAGAAGAGCACACATAAAATACCTCACCAATAAAAAAAGTACAGCTGAGACTTCCCGAACTAGGTCTAGACGACGACCCTCCCAGCTCCCCGAAGCCAGAACCGACAGCGGAAGAACAAATGGAAATAAATATTGACATGATACAAAATAAACTCTATATGACCAAACTTTTCTCAAGTCGATACGAAAAGAACACAGAGAAATAGTTAAATGGAATCGCAGGAAAAGTAGATGGTATTGAGTTGATTTGTGAAGCGTTGAAAAACCTTTCAAATATATAGACTGCCAATGATGGAGAGATCGCGGTTCGAATCTGGGTCGGATGTACTAAAGGTGTTTTTTTTTTTCAACATTGTTTTCATCTCTTCCTCTATGCAAATGCGGGTACACTATCTCTAAATATAACATTCCTAATCTCTAAAACAACTATCGTAGTTAGTAAATAAGTGTATAGCCAGAATGGGTAGAAAGAAATGGTGCTAATAAATAGAGCATCACGGGATTAAAATAAGATATTAATACTCATTACATGCAACTTATCCAACACCTTAGATCAGACGGTAGTGCGTCTGCCTACTGATCTAAGGGTTCTGGGTTCGATTCCCGACATGGCTGAAAAATGTATCGCTTGTGTAATGTAGGTTTACCCTTTCACAGTGATGAATTAACGAATGGGGACTGGATGTTGTGTCTGTCATAGTCTTAAGATAGATTATAAGGCATATGAAGCGACGACAAGACTAGCCAATGGCTGTGGAAAATATATGCCTTGAATAAAAACTGACCCAGGCCATAAGCTGAAAATATAAATGGACGTAAAAAATATTCAACTTGGCCTATGGATGAAAATATGTGTTGAAATGTTAAAAAGGTAATTTATATTAATATTATATAAATAAAGTAAAAGTTGTGTGGAAAAACGGCCCGGATTTAAAGATTGTAAGATACCGGGCCTGTAAACACTGAATAAATAAATAAAAAATATGGATGATTCCTTATTCCGAGACCACTTTCAGAGTGTGTTCCAAATTACGAATATCCACATAGAGCCCTTTTAAGTTTTCGAGGTGACTCTCTCAAACGGAGATCATTTTAAGAGCGTTATATCCTCTTTCCTTGAACTTTTGGCTACCTACGGGAAATTCATCCTTTTCTACTGCACCAACCAAGACGCCCCAAAAAATGCCTAATACATAAATGCCTGTCCACCAATTGCAGGGATATTGCAGATCAGTTCTTTGAATCTTCTTCAAACGGTGGCCCTTTTACTATTTACTATTATTATTATTATTATTATTATTATTATTTAGCACCACGTCTTACTACCCATTCGGGCTATACTCTTTAAGTACTAACTACGCTAATGGATTAGGAATTGGGAAGGTTGAATTAGAGGAAGTGAACCCGCATTTGCTTGGAGGGAGAGTGGAAAACCATTTAGGAAAAATCACCCCAGTTCACCCGACAGAGATTCGAATCTCGATCTCCCCGTCCTCAGCAGTTGACTCAACACGACTAGCGCGTTGGCCAACTACGCCACTGAGGCGGGTCCTTTTACTATTGCTTGACTGAATAAGCGGTAGATAATTTGTTTTACAGATGCATACAATTGTGACACCAGTTTCTAAATTATGTTACGCAACAAATATCACAACATAATAATATGTTATACTATTACTTATAAAATATATATATTTAGGATATAAGACGTATCACTTACAGAACAATCTTTGCACCGCATCTTACTACCAGTTCAGGTTATACCTATCTGTAGGCTACTAATTATACTGATGTGTGTTATAAATTAGGTTAGATTGAATATAGAGGAAGTGTACCCACATTTGTGTGGAGGGAAGAGTGTAAAACCATTTAGTGGAATATATTCTCAGTACACTCAAACAGGAATCGATCCCAGATCTCCCCATTATCAGAAGTCTAGTCTATTGGGATTGTGATGACTTAGACCAATAGCTCCCAACCCGTAGGGTATGTCCCCTTAGGGGGGAAGGTGTAATAGCTCGTAAATAACGTTAAAAATCATCTAAGTATTGAAGATCTTTTTTTTCAGTCCCTCTTTCTAAATGTGTAAATTATTATTTCTAGTGGTATTAGCAACACTTACTACCAGTTGTAATTTATCTACTAGGTGACCAATCGTCGACCTCAGTGGTCATGTGGTAAAGCGCTCACCTCAGAAACCGATATTCATGGGTTCAAAACCAGCCGGGTGTTAACGGTTTTTTTTTTATCAATAAAAATCCGTAGCACAACTTTCTTCGGAGGCTAAGTAAAACCGCCAATCACATGTCGATTGGGGCAAGTGAAAAAAAAAACCTGGCAAGTATGTGAAATACCTTTCCTAGCAAAATTGGTAGGACCTTTAGCTAACGCTCTTAGAAATTCTCGTGTGTTGATATAATCAGTCTGTTCAGAAAGTCCACGTTAAAAACCTCAAAAAAATAAAAATAAAATGAAAAGTTGGCCAGCCAAATGTAAGACGCTCAAGCCTCAGATTCATCCAACAACTATCATCCTCTCTACCCTCTTAGCTTCCATTAAGACCACCAATAGTGCTACTGAATTTTAAATTATGACTCTGATAAAAACTAAACTGCGTTGTCAACTTTAATTGAAAAGAGATTTGCGATGTTCTCTGTCAAACATAAATCCAATATTCAAGAACTAATTAAAACAATACAGTGCCAACCATAACTTTTTTTTTCAGTAATTATTTTTTGTAACGTTTTACTGCCAGTGTTATATTGATTTTTGTATAAAATAAAGAAGTGACTAGGAAACAAAGCCTTTTAAGATTTATTTTACAACCATCCCAAAGATAGAAGGCTGGGGGGAGAGAATGCTTACACTACCAAGAAGGAAGTCAGCTTAAAAAAGGTTTGAAACCATTGCCTTAGACCAGTGGTTCCCAAACTTTCTAGACTCGCGAACCCCTTTCACAAATATCTGAGTTGCACGAATCCCCTGATAAATATCCATAGCCACGCACTTAATTTTACACCTAATTTTAATAAAAATGTATTCATTAATTGCAATCAAAAGGTTTAATACTTTTAGATTAACCTACCATGGAACTGTGGGATACATCACCAAAAATAATGCTATAATATTGAAACTACCTAAGTACAAATATACATTTATTAAAAAAAATTAAAACTTGAATTTAAAAAACCAAATTGGTTACATTTTCTTATCTTTATTGTCACAATATTATCACATTTCACGTGTTTTTTTAAGTGGTAATGGAAATTGCTGCTTTGACATAAGTGAAATCCCTTCCTGTAGTCACAAAATTCCATGCTGATTTAAGTTTCAAAATTGTTTACAAGTTTTAACAGCTACTCACATCTTCACGTTACTTAGTGAGAAGGATACTTTGGATGGCACAATGCTTTAAAGTCAGTAAACAAAGACGATAAATAAAGTCTCAAGTCACTTTCAACATTGAGCCCGTTTCTGTTGTGGAAAGTGAAACAAATTATTGGTGGGGGTGTAGAAAAAGTAAGCTTGGTTTTCTAAAGAGATAATAGACAGAAACCTCATTAAGTTTATATAATATAATCTTGTAAATGTGCCTCACAACATTTCACAAAATGTTCGTTAAAAATCCACCATTACGGAAATATTTTGGTGAACCCTTTGGAAGGGGGTTCGCGAACCACAGTTTGTAAACCAATTACTTAGACCATGCGGTCACTGTGAGATTAATATAAATATGGGCTGAGGCTGGCATTTCATTTTAATATTTTATTATTTTATTTCATTAGGTAAAAGGGGATTAGGTATATCAGCATTCACTGAGGGAAAGCTGCGTTTTACCTTATAGGGATGTAAATGGTCAAAAACAAGATTTAAGAAATTAGTGTTATTCATATCAGTTCTGTTGAATTACTATACTTCAATTATATTAGTTGATGCAAGAAGTCAAGTAGTTAATGTTATGTTTAGTGCTATATATTTTTAACTTAAAGAAACTTTCAATCAAACTTGTGGCATACAAAATCACCTAGTACTACTATACAATAGCGATTAATAACCAAAGCGTGCTAAATTAATTTAAAGTATTTAATAAATTGTTCATCTCTTGTTTGAGGAGTAAGATATAAGTTGCAAATTATTTGTTTTGGGTTATCATGTTTAAGGATTTATGCCCAACCAATATCTATATTTGTGTGTATCCTGGACAGGTATTATTATTATTATTTTATTATTATTATTATTATTATTATTATTATTATTATTATTAGCACCGCGTCTTACTACCCGTTCGGGTTATACGCAAACAGGTAGTAAGACGCTGTGCAAAACCATGAATAAAATCAACAATAACAATTAGAACACCACCTTCCCTCAAAAGAAGCACCATCAATTAGACTCTAACCTTGTTAAACTAATCACTAGAGAGGCATTTCCTCCAAACGAATAATATATAATACATTCAATTAAACATTATTAAACAACTCACAAGCTCTAATACTACGAAAATTTGAAAATCTAAATAATATATATTTTGTTCAAGTAGGAGATGGATGGAGCTAGTGACATCATCTGGTGGTTTATCAAGCGTGTCGGATCAAGCTGGCTTGTTTTTATGGCGATATACTAGCATAAATTCATCTTGCATTCCGTTGAATCACTGGTGAATGCACATTATTATAGAGTCACTTGTCGATCTTGGAAGACAATTACTTATAGAAACACCCATATGAGCTCTGCAGTGGGTGGCAGTAAAATAAAACCTTAACTTCATGATGCAAATATTTTCTGGAAGTATTATTTATAACTATAACGTAATGATGTTGGGTGGAGAAGGTTGAATTGTGATGAGTTACTTACCCTGTAATCATCACAATATATTGTTAGGCTAGTCAAGTCTCGTAGATTACGGTGGCTGGGACATGCAGCGTGAATGGGAGAATCTATAACAATGTTCAGAGTGTTTATTGGCAAAACCATTAGGAAGATACCAGTGGGAAGACATAGATGCAGATGGGAGGATAAAATTAGAATGAACCTTAAAGAAATAGGGGATATTAAGGTGTACTGGATAGAACTATCTCAAGATAAAGATAGGGTTTAATGAGGTGGACTGGATAGAACTAGCTCAAGACAGGGATAGGGTGTAATTAGATGGACTATATATAACTATCTTAAGATAGGGATAGGTGGCGTACATTTGTAAATGAGGCAGTGAACTATCTAGTTACTAATACCGTAGAATAGAGTAAGTAAAATCTAGAGTAGGATTAAACTCCAGCCCAATATGTATTATATCTCGTCTAAAATCTGTCAAGCGCGCTTGTCGAACCCTCACTCGTAAAACGTTAGTCTACAATAAAGAGTCGGGAGACGTAATTTCAATCAATATAACTCCATCATCAATGTTATATTAAAAGTATGAATTAAATATTATCATTATTATTATTATTATTATTAGCACCGCGTCTTACTACCCGTTCGGGTTATACGCATAAATATTATCAAATCAATGCATAAAAATTCTATTAAATCATTAATAGTTTGTTATTAAATAATTTAAAAAGTATTAAATTTTACTACATATTTTCACAAACTGTTAGCCTTGATCAAATAATTAATGTTTTTTTTTGTAGGTGACCTGGCGGTCTAGGGGTAAGGTGTCGGACTTCGATGCTGGGGGTCCGGGTTTCAATCCTCGGTCCCGGCAAAGATTTATCTAATTGCCAAACCCTTCCTTCATCTCTGACAAGACGTGTATTATTCACAACTTGTGAATGTGGGGAATGCCAGGCCTCCATCGTGGTTCGGATTCCACGTTAAACTGTAGGTCCTCCATTTCATCTCACAATCACCTACCATTACACATTAGCGTAAGTGCGTATAAACCGAACAGGTAGTAAGACGAGGTGATAATAATAATAAATTAATGACTTTAATTGAATAAAGTAGTGCATTTATATTGGTTTCTGAGTTGAGAACGCAAGTTAAATAAGGACAATAATATGGACAATATAGTCAATTGATCATCTACTTCCGACATGCAAGTCAGAGTTATACAACTGCGTTTGCGTGTGCTGTAGTAGACAGACAATATTACGAGTCCGAGAAGCGGTTGCAACTGATTGTAGACGTGCCTTGAACCATGTGGTAACTTCCTGAACGACTCTTTTCCAGACTGCTGGATCCAACGAGGCTCTGAAAAATCTCCAGCCCCATTAATATCCCAACCAAGAATACCAACGATCACGACATGTGGGATTACATAAAGGAATGTGTTTCAGTAACACCGCTAGAAAATCGACGAAGAACTGAAGACTCCTGTCTGTGTCTGTATTTACATCACCAAGTTGTGATTTTAGCCCTACGTCTTACTACCCGTTCTTGTGACAAGCATCTATACTAATTAAACTAATGTGTTAGGGATTATGACGGTTATATTAATAGGAAATATAACGCATTTGAGTTAGTTCTATTCAGTCCACCTCATTATAACCTATCCATATCTTGAGATAGTTCTATCCAGTCCACTTCACTACAACCTATCTCTTTCAGATTAATTCTAATATTATCCTCCCATCTGCATCTAAGTCTTCCCGATGGTCTCTTTCCATTGGGTCTACCAGTCAGTACCCTGAACATGGTTCTAGAATCTCCCATTCGCACTGCATATCCTACCCACCGTTATCTATGAGACTTGATCATTCTAACAACATCTTGTAACGAGCACAGGGTTTATAAACTATCATTATGTAACCTCCTCCAATTCCCAGTACCATCAGCCCTTTTTGGAAAAAATATTTGTTATATTACTTGATTAAAATAAAAACTGTTTTAAGATTATTCCTGTTACTCATTTGATACTAAATAATATCCATGTTTTATTTATTTTCAGAATATTTAAAATCCACATTAAGAGCAAGGCATACATGATTGAGGTATCTATATATTACTTGATTAGAATTAGTTCCATTTTAATATCATCCTTGTTATTCATTTGGTAAGAGTTTTTTTTTTTTTTGCAGAAAATTTAAAATCCTCATTATGAGCAAATCATTCATGATCAAGGTAGCTTTTATTATTTTAATTTAACTTTAAAATTATGCTTGTCATTCTATTGGTACCAAAGATTATTTATTATTTTATTTTTTATAGTTTAAAAAAAATGCTTCATGCTGTCCATTCTAACTAGTCTAATCAATATATTGGACATTAGCGAACCATAATCAATACTAGGCATGGTGGGGGAAGGGGTGGAGGTTGGAGGAGGGTTGGTGTTATAATTCCTGTAGGGTGTGATGAAGGGTCGTTTATTACTAAATGGTTTTGGTGATCTGGCGGTCTAGGGGTAAGATGTCAGATTTCTGTGCTGGTGGTCCGGGGCTTAATCCTCGGTCCCGGCACATATTTGTCTGATTGCCATAACCTTTATTCACCTCTGACAAGACGTGTATTAATCACAACTTGTAAATGTGTGGAATGCCAGGCCCCTACCGTGGTTCGGATCCCACGTTAAACTGTAGATAGGTCCTTCATTTCATCTCACAATCACCTTACCATTACACATTAGCGTAAGTGCATATAACGCGAAAGGGTAGTAAGACGTGGTGCTAATAATAATACTAAATGGTTTTAAACGTTCCCTACACACAAATGCGGGTACAATTTCTCTTAAATTCAACCCTACTCATATTTAACCCACTAGCGTAATTAATACAAATGCGTTCAAACCGAACGGGTATTAATACGTGATGTTGTAAAAAAAACTTAAAAAAACATGCTATACGACGTTTTTCTTCTAAGACGAGTGTGACCAGATGTTAACTAATGTCTGTGTGGAGTGTGGACCGGTGTGTCGTGTCGTATGGGTGTTTGTATTGGTGTGTGGTGAGTTTAATCTTCTGTCCTCTCCCACAACAAACCAAACTGAACCATCTCCTACCTCCCATCTTCTAGACATTATAAAAACACGGTCCATCTGTCGGACACCATATACATTTCAAATATCCACCATACACAACGGTTGGAAATATTTGAAAGTTGTCTCACTCTTTTATAAATAATATCATCAGCAGTGAAACAAGTCAAGTTTCTATCTTTTTTTTATTGTGTGATATATTTGAATTCATTGAACGAGAAAGTGTATCCAAGAATCATTATCATTTATGTTGTAAAATTGAATAGAAATAAGTAGGATATTTATTACCACACTTTAAAATGGTAAGTACTATTGCAATTCTTTAATTATAATAATAAAATTTATTATATTTAGTTTTATCAAACATTAAATATGAATATAATATTATATTTTGAGAAATTAGTAGATTTATCAACTTTATATTCCCTGTATTTAGAAATAAATGGAAATAATTTTATGTTTATTTTGTAAATATAGGTCACGATAGTTATGAAAATAAATAGTTTTATAAATTCATATGATAAAGTTATTTATTAGAAAATAGATTTTTGAACATGGGACCAAAATGAGCAGGCATAAGTGTCACTATCACCTATCAACTGAGAGAGAGTTTAAGAAATATCATTTTTTTACTTTAAATAAAAAAATAATTATTTCGTACCAAATGAATTGTACGAATAATATGATAAAGGAACTAAATCTTTAAGTAATTTTTGTTTTACTCAAGACACACATCTTTAAATTTAAGAATAAATAAAAAAATATATATATAAATATTTTTAGCACTGCGTCTTACAACCCGATTGGGTTATACTTTTACGTATTAATTATGCTTATGGTTTTAGGGATTAGGAAGGTTATATTGATAGGAAGTGTACCCGCATTTGCGTGGACGAAGATCGGAAAACAATTTTTAAGCCACTCTCAGTACACCTGACCAAGACTCGAACCTTGATCTTCCTCTCATCGGCAGTCTTGTCTACTGCAAGAGTATCGCCTTAGACTCCGTAGCTACTGAAGAAATAGACTGGACTGTCGATGAGAGGGAGATCAGAGGTCAAATCCCGATCGGGTGTACTGAGGGGGGTTTTTACAAAGCTGTTTACCACTATCACTCCATACACATGTGGGTACAGTTAATATAAATTCAACCTTTATATTTATTTTGTTGGTATCTAACGTTCACTTTCCGAACCGACTAATTATATCAGCATATGAGGTCTTCTATGAACGAGAACAAAAGTGTCTACCAATTTTGCCAGGAAAGGTATTTCCACATATCTTCTATGGTTCCTTAGCATGCCACAATCAACATGGGATCGACGGTTTTACTTCACCTCCGAAAGAAATTGTGCTATGGATTTATTTCGCTCAAGACCCGGCTGGGTTTCAACCCACGAACATCGGGTTCATAGGTGACCACTTTACACTAAGACCACCAAGGTTGACTTCAAACTTTTTCATTCCAAAAGGGTAGTAAGATGCCATGTTAAATAAATAAAACTTTCGGAATGAAAGTGGTTTGAATTCCACTCCTGTCTAAATTATTTTTATTAATTTTTTTCCTATTGTGAATTCGATGTCTCTGAAGGCCTTTGCATGTCTCTCTATCTTACTGCGTATCTTTAGAGACTATTGTGTGCATTTATAGGCTATTGCAAGTTTGTACCGACTATCGTGTATCTGTACTGACTATTGCATGTCCATCCAGCCTATTGCATTTTGGCACTGCTTAGAAATATTCAAAAATTAAAATATTGTAAAAATAGAATTTATATGCATCCTTGACCCAGGACAAAAGGCGAAATATTACTGACTACTTTTCTTGTCATATATATATATATATATATATATATATATATATATATATATATATATATATATATATCATTTGTATATGTGGCACTCTCATCATGATGACGCACTACTAATGATATACTATATGCGTATAACCCGAACGGGTAGTAAGACGCGGTGCTAATAATAATAATAATAATAATAATATACTATAACTAATAAATACAACACAATGTTTCATTTTACATTTTCAGTTCCTAGAAATAGTAAATTAATAACTTCGAGGAAAGACAGACTGATTACTTTATCTTTTTCAACCAATTAATGCACCGTACAAATATTCAATACATAAATCCATTCACGATTATATATATATATATATATATATATATATATATATATATATAATGTATCTTATATAAAATTGAATTATGAATACAAAACAGTTGAACCTTAATTTAAGCTCTAGAGAATTTTTTCACTGTACATATTTTAATAACTAGATTGGGAGGTTATATATATTCAGTGACGTTCTGGTGAAATCTATTTGTCTAGGGAAAGAGGGGGCTAGTTAGCGAAGTAAGCTAGCATTTAAGGAGATGTGGACTCAAGCCCCCCACAAGCTAGAAGGGGATCTCGAGATTATCCCCCAACTTTTTGTTTTGCATCGGATACCTCTAAAAGCTCTTAAGATATTTTTTAATAAAATGACGATCGGGGTTTAGTTTGTCCTCTCCCACACGTAAAAAAATCTTATCTTAATTTTCGTGTGTGCTCCATGTTTTAACTTCAACTTGGGCTATCCAAAACTTACACTCATTTCAAATTTTAATTTCTATCTGAGCTCTCCGAAATTAACTACACACTCTTTAGAACACATCAGGTGTAGGATGTAAATAAACAATCTAGAGAAAAAACACTTTTAAATTTAGATATTTGATAAAAAATATAATACATGGTGCACAGAAAATAACTTTATTTCTGGCTGACACCTAATCTCAGTTGATATCCTGTCTTTCTAATGAACTAAGAGTCCTGGATTTGATACCCGGCAAGGGTGAAAAATTTATCATTGGTCAAATTTGTATTTTCCCTTTAACGATGATGAATTAACGGTCGGAGGCTGAATTTTGTGTATGATCTAGATTTAAGTTAGTTTATAAAACGTGTGCTGATATAATAGTCGGTTTTGAAAGTGAACATTAAGTACCCTAAATAAACGAAACGTTTAAAAAAAATATATTTCCTTTCACAACTCATTGGGACAAAATAAAACCAATGGTTTTTACTAAGATCAAATATACACATTTTGTAAACCCTGACAAGTAGCAAACCTACCTATATATATATATATATATATATATATATATATATATATATATATATATATATATATATATATATATATATATATAAAACATTTTAACACAATATCATCTCCAAATATAAGTTATGTGACACTTTATTATTTTCACATCACTTCTTACTACATCAATGGGATAATAATAAGTAGGGTATAATTTTAAGAAGATGCATTCACATTAGCGTGGAGAGAGAGAAGAATAAACAACTTAGATTAAAATGTCCTCAGTACTTCTAATTAGGATTCAAACACTGGTCTTCCCGTCCTTGGCAAGCCAAACTAAATGAGCTTGATATATTCACTAATGTAGGTTAATTTTAAAAATAAAATTGCTCTGCACAAGCATTAATTAAAATACTTGTTAAATAATTCAATTTTATAATCTAATTTTGTTGCTGAGCCTGATTTCTGCTAGGGTATTGGAAAGGAAAGAGAAAAATAATAAAAGAGTGAGTGGGAAGACTGGTTACAGGGGGGGTCACGCTTCCCCCACCTCTGGTTCCGCCACCACTGAGTCGATGTGTTCTAAAGCAATTTATTATTCAATCGCACGCAAATAGTGAAAGTCCGATATCAAGTAATTGAGCAATACTATTGTCTAAAAATGTTGGAACTGTAAGTTTTCAAGCTATAACATTGTGTATCAAATGAATGTTTTAACTTCTATTGTCTCTTATATTCATATTCTGAAAATTTAAAAATGACACCTGGACACGGGAATCGAACTCGGGAATATGATATCTAGACAGAGAATTCCTCACTAAAAAGCATAAATAATAACGTCGGCTATTTGATTCTTTTACATTGGTTCATATAGAATGAGTATTGACATCGTGAAAATTTTCCACTTTGAGATTGTGATAGATGAACCTAAACTAAAAAAATTGGATTTTACAAATTTGTCTCTGTACAACTAAAATGGTTTAATGTATTCCATTCAAATTTGATATCTAAATGTTATAGGGTTGTGCCTCGAGCTGAAATTTATATTTTAACTATAGCTTTTAGAGTAATGGTAGATTGATGATAATAATACTTAACACCGCGTCTTACTACCCGTTCGGTTTATACGTTTAAGCACTAATAACGCTAATGGGTTAAGAATAGGAGAAGGTTGAATATAGAAGAAGTGAACCCACAGTTGCGTGAAGGGAGAGTGGAAAACCGTTTATGAAACACCATCCCCAGTTTATCCCAGCGAGTTTCGATCCCCGATCTCCCCATCCTCAGCAGACCAGCTCAACACGAAATTAGCGCGTGAGCTAACTACGCCACCGAGGTGGGTTAGATTGATAATAACCTATTCTAAAATTACTCTCAAGGTTTTTCCTCAAAATAGATATATGTTTCACATTATTAATAACATTGTAAGCCGCTTCAGTGGCCGAATGGTCTTAGGCGTCACTCTTGAGTTAGACTGACCTGCGGAGGAAAGCAATATCAGGGTTCGAGTCTCGTTCGGGTGTACTGAAGGTGTTTATTTTCCCAAATGGTTCTACAATCTCTTCACGCCAATTTGGGTACATTTCCTATCAAATTCAAGCTTCCTCATACCTAGCTCGTTCACGACCGGGATTCTAACCTCGATTTTAAATGATACTGAATTCACCTAACCGTATAGTACGCATCAGACGTTGGAATTGTCAATAAGGATTCCACAAGAAAGATTAAAATCTGATATGTGTGATGCGTGCGGATTACGTTATCTGGAATGCGGAGTAATGCATGCACTCCCCATGATTCGCATTTGTGATTCCCAGCTTTACCCTATATGTAGCTTAGAGATTGGTAGTACATACAGTTCACTGTTAGGAACAGTTCGAAGTGATTTAGCTCACTGAAATGAGCAGTTCATTTAACTAGTTCAATAATTCGCGATATACTTCTTGAAGAAAAAAAACCCATCATTTTGATCAACTAAATAATACTTTAAGTTAAAATTAGATTAGTTATAACAGCACCAGCTGTTAGATTAATGATAGCTTAAAATGTTTTAACTTTGTGACGTGCAGCTAGAGTTGTCTCTAGTAGTCTGTATTCTAACGACCACCCGTACCAGTGATGTCATTACAAATATTAAGATACACAAAAGTAGACCAGATAGAACTGAAGAATAGTTTTTGGGAACCACCTCCTTCAGAAATCCAAATACTTCGATTGCATTGCACGCATTGCACTAAATAAATCCGATGCGTGCCAGCGGACTCTTACCTTTAAACCCACCATACGGCCACTGAAGCAGATACTTGACGTGGTGATTTACACGAATAACTCTGTCCAAAATGTCAGGATTCGACCTTGCTCATGGAGAGTACTCATATTGAGAGTTTGATGGAGTATCTCCAGTCTAGAGCGTGCTCATAACCTCTTAGCTATTATTATCATATCTTACTCACTGTACTAAGTGATTTTTACTTTTTTGTTTTCATTCGTTGTGGTGGTAGAACGGTCTAAGACATAAGACTTGAATTTAATTTGATCACCTTTGACAGAGTCTGGATTCCAAATTCCAAACTGAGGGTTCTTTTTAATGATTTCCCACTCACTCTCTCTCTCTCTCTCTCTCTCTCTCTCTCTCTCTCTCTATATATATATATATATACACACAAGTGTGGATACATTTACTATAAATTTATACCTTTCCAATCCCTATCCCACTAACTTGATTTATGTACCATAACGGGTGCTAGTATGCGGGGGAGAAACATAAAATGTCCATGAAAGCTTCGTGTTCTGATCCAGGCCAGGGTCCTTACATGAGGCTTTAGCGAACACGACACAGTACAAGGTCAGTAGTATTCATTATTGAGAACACGCTCTGTGTGGCACGCCGATATGAAAAAAATAAAATAAACACTAGATAAAACATTTACCAAAGTGGTTAGTAATTATGTTAATGTAAATAATAACTCGACAACTATGCCATTCAATGTCATGTCATAATGAACTTTGTTAAGTTAACGGTTAGAAATCTTCTTGGCTAGCAAAATACAATAATATGTTTCAAACTAATATATAAAATATTATGTAAGTTTTTTATTTTAACATTTATATCAATTTATTATCCTTTTTATCCCCCTGGAATAGCTATTATTAAGGTTTTTATTTTACGTCAGTGAAATTAATATTGTGTAAGATTCTCACTTTAATAAATCAATACATTTTCCTATTTAAAATTTAGGCATTATTAAAATATTCATCAGTTCATTTGAATATTTCATTACATTTCATTATATTCAACAAATTTTGATTTTTAAATGCTCATTAAAAACGTAAATAAGAGGTGGCACACTGAACTAGTTCAAATTTCATATGGTCCTTAAGTGGCACACTGGCCGAAAAAGTTTCGGCATCCCTGGCCTAAAGTGTACAGTACATTTGAACACCACTGTGATGTGTATTAATTAAAAATTTTGTCTATTAACTTCACGGGGGGTTCTGGGGGTTCAACCCCCACCCCCAGATCTTATGAACAAAATATACATGGCTTTATTTATGGTTTCAAACCATATCAAAATTAAAATACAAGTACAAATTAGGGGGCTGTGCTACCATAAAAAGCACTTCAGGAAGCTTTTAGAGTTATTTAATATTTATAATTTTTTCTATCCTTCGACAGTTACCATGAAAAGCACTTCAGAGAGTTTATATTTATAATTTTTCCTAGCCTTTGGCAGTTAGGGGGTTGTTACCATAAGAAAACACTTCAGATAGCTTCTATAACTGTTTATCATTTAGAATTTTTTCTAGCCTCCAGTAATTGGGGGATGTTCTCACCAACCCCCCCCCCCCCCCGAAATTATTGGCTGGCTACCCCCTTGTTAAAAGTTCATAGCCACCAGAACTTAGTCTCACC
The DNA here is from genome assembly GCA_039000515.1 of Timema cristinae. NCBI lineage: Eukaryota > Metazoa > Arthropoda > Insecta > Phasmatodea > Timematidae > Timema > Timema cristinae. The sequence continues at coordinate 90,285,245 of JBCFYV010009882.1, forward strand.
ATTCAACTCTATCCCGAGTGTCCTATATCCTACCCACAGCCCCCAATCCCCAACTAAAGCTCCTTCCTATCCATTATAACATCGACGTCTTGTCCTAATAAATATCATGTATCTCCAGGTTCCCCAACTAAAATATTGTGTACACGCCTGTCATCACCCATACCCGTCACATGACCACCCCCCACCTCAGCCAGTGCACATTGATAATCCTTAATATGTTTGGGGATTTAAATTAGATAATCTAAATTAACACAATAATTATAGCTAGTTTTAATTAAATGTAGCATCATTTGTCTATGTAGAAAATAAGAAACTATAACTGTAAATTTATTTTTCTAAATTTCTCTATCAGGGAACGAAATACTTTCTAACAGGTTTGAGATTAAATTTGTAACACGATCGCAAATTGTAAATCAAATGTGTTTTTAAAATAAAGTTTATTTGACGTTAGGTATTTTTTTTATTTAATAGCTTTGTTAATGACACAGCATTTTAGCGAACTATTTACATAATCGAAAGTAGACGCTTCATTCTACCATAGTTATTCTAATTAATTGCAGGCCTGATTACCTAGATATACAAACTCAGATTTATAAGCACCGGCCTAACTACGTAATTTAGATGGGGAAGAGATTTCTCATTTTCTCAGAAATCAAACTATGGAGCTATGACTTGTTTCAAATTTGATAAAGATTTGTCAGGGGTACATGTTTTGCTAGTTGACCAAATTAGAAGTATTTATCATGATATTATATTGAGTTATTACAATGTTTTAACAATGTGCTTAATGATTTGATTTCATTAGTAATATGATTTAGTAATATTTTTTTTTCGTAACCTTTTCAACTGACTTCAAGAAACCATCAAATTATTTGATTTAAGTTTTCAAATTAATTTAAATGAATGGGAGAATTGTGTTCAGGCTATTGGGTAGAGACCATTGGGAAGACCTACACGCAAAAGGAGGGATAACATTAGAATGAACCTGAAAGCGATAGGATGTAATGAGATGGACTGGATAGAACTAGCTCAAGATAAGGATAGGGTGTAATGAAGGGGACTGGATAGACTAGCTCAAGATAAAGATAGGGTGTATAAGGTGAACTGGATAGAACTAGCTCAAGATAGAGATAAGGTGTAATGAAGTGGATTGGCTAGAACTAGCTCAAGATAGAGATAGGGTGTAATGAAGTGGATTGGCTAGAACTAGCTCAAGATAGAGATAGGGTGTAATGAAGTGTATTGGATAGAACTAGCTCAAGATAGAGATAGGGTGTAATGAAGTGTATTGGATAGAACTAGCTCAAGATAGAATAGGGTGTAATGAATTGGATTGGATAGAACTAGCTCAAGATAGAGATAGGGTGTAATGAAGTGGATTGGATAGAACTATTGTACCTCAAAACAGGGATAGATATCGTACTTTTGTAACAATGGCAATGAACTTTAGAGTTTGTATATAATACCATATAGTAAGTATGTATGTATGTATGTATGTATATATTTAGGGGTCAATAAAAAATATCCTAGTTGACAATGTATAGTAAATCTAAATAGAATATTATTCAATTTAAAGGGATGTTTAACTAAAAGCGCTGAATGCGAAAAAACTAATTTTAACATTTTTCAGAGCAAATTGGAATTGATGTTCCAAATATGTAAGTAGAAATAACTTATATTATTTATTTTACATTTGATGGCTTTCCAAAAAATGTCCACTCATTTCCAAGGTTATCATTTAGAAATAGGTTCTTTGAGTCCAACGTCGTCCCCAAGGGGTCAAAATTAATCAAGTGGAAAGAGAAAAAAAACAAATTTTAAAAACGAAGTATTTCTTAGCCATACCAGAAATAGAATCATCCCTTTGCGCAGAAGATAGACACACTTCTTACTGAGTTAAGAGGTTAGACTAAATTTACTTAGCAGGATGTAAAAAAAAATAGAACTTCATGCTAGGAGCCCACAAGCGAGCTATACTGACCAAGTGGCCACCGCTGTTACCGAAGATAGTGCCAAGATTTGCGGATAGATGTAGTCATTTGGTCAGCACAACGAACCCTCAGACTGTTATTCTCGAATTTCTAGACCAGATCTGCTACGTCTATATCCAAATAGCTCTTCATTGGTCCATATGAGGCTGAGTTTGATCTCGTTCCAGAAAATTCAGAAAATTTCTGAAAGCACTGGGGTTCGAACACGGGACCAATGGATCTGTAACCAAGAACTATGACCATTGGACCACACAGGTGGTTTAGTAGGATATAAACAAAATATAATTAACTTAAGATAGTAAAATAAAATTAATTAACCAAGGATAACTAAATTTAACAAGGTGAACAATACCAAAATTAACAGAAAATTTACAAAAATTACTTAAAAATAATTACTTTGGATCCGAACCTAAGCAAAGATTAGGTTGATTAATTTATCCTCACCATGTTTAAATTTGTGTAGAAAAAAATCAATTTTTATAAAAATAAAGATATAGATAAAAAGTAAAATAGTATATTCTCAAACAAGTCTAGAACTTAAAAATCATTACGAAAATAGAGTATTTATTGATTTTGTACATAATTATTATCTATAATAAATAGCCAAATCAAGCCATTGGCTTGTTCGGGCCAAAACGCCATTGTAAGGAATGCTCTATTGAGTACTATAATCACCTTTTCTACAAGGAAGAAGTCAAGTTCGGTGTTTTTTGTGTATAGTGCTCATCTCAGGACCTTGTGTCAGTGGGTTCAAACCCAGTCGGTGTCAACGAATTTTTATTGAGCTATAATTTATTTATTTATTTATTTATTTAAGGGGCTTAGCGTGAACTTTCTGAACAGTATCATTGTATAAGAACGCGAGAATTTCTATGAGTGAGAGTAAAATAACCTACTAAATTTGCCGTGAAAGGTATTTTCATGTAGCTTCCAGGGTTCTTTGACACACTATAACCGACGTGGGACTGATGGATTTACTTTCCTTCCGAAGAAAGTTGTCCCACGGACTTTTATCGGTCTAGAAAAATCCGTTGAACCCGGTTGGGTGTGAACTATGGTCCTGAGGCAAGCACTTTACCCCAAGACCACCGAAGTCGACTTGAGCAATAAAAATCCGTAGCACAACTTCCTTCGGAAGGGAAGTAGTGGCCGAAAGAATTATCATTTGGTGAAATGTGGGTTTCCACTTTCACAGTGATAAATTATTGGCCGAGGGCTGGTTGTTGTGTCTGTTATATATTTAGGTTAGTTTATAAATCTTGTGCTAATATAATTAGTTCAAAAAGTGTACGTTATCTACCTTTAATACCTAAACGGCTCCGTGCTGTAGTGTTCAAAGCACCTGGCTACGATCGTAGAGATCCCGGGTACAATTCTTGGTTGATTTCTTGGGTATTTTTCACGAAAGGTTAATTACCCCAACGGTTCCCTGGGTTTGGTTATTTAGGCTTAAGTTAAGTTTAAGTATTTCCACTGGTACCTTAACTTTATACTCATTATCACCATCATCTCACCTCATCTCATCAAATCTTATCTCATAGGGAAATGTAAAGCGTCTCTACGGAAAGGATGTACGATTAGTACATTCGGACGTCCCCTGGACCAAGGTATATTAGTACTGGCTAATCTTTCCACAAACTGGTCTACAGATTGGCGTAGCCCAGACGCGCAGTATTGTTATTACCTTGAATAAATTAAAAATGAATATCTACTTAAACGTATACTATTTCCTGTAAATTTAGTTCTGCTGACATTTTAGATAGATCATTTTAATAATTCCACAATAGTTGAGTAAATGGTTTCATGTCAATGTTGCATCACATATAATTTATGTTTCTGTGCGAAATTATTGGCATACTATCAAATAAAATTCTTCTGAGTTGTCTTACAGAACCACGTTGTTTAATACCATTCGACATACCTTTTCTTTTCTTCCTATTCCCCTTTCCCCTCTTCCCCTGTCTCCTATGGCAACAGGACCAGTCA
>JBCFYV010009882.1:90289321-90332140 GCA_039000515.1 Timema cristinae
GTAAGTGTATGCTATTCATGCATGAGAAAGGCGTTTCATTTTGAATCGCATGATCTACCAAATTTATACAACTGGTTTTAGGTATATTGGACGATTCTCAATCATCTGGAAATACCATATAATTTCGAAACATTAGTTTGGGTGTGAGGAGGCCAATCTTAGGTAATAATTCTTACTTACTCTATGGCATCAGGGACTCTAAATTTCACTGCCGTAATTTAAAAAAGTACGGCACTTAAACCTATATTGAGCTAGTTTTTTCCAGTCCCCCTCATTACACCCTATTTCTTTCATGTTCATTCTAATGTTACACTCCCATCTGCGTCTAGGTCTTCCCAATGGTATCTTCCGATTGGGTTTGCCAGTCAATGCCCTGAACACGGTTCTAGATTCTCCCATTCACAATGCGTGTCCATCCCATTGTATTCTACGAGACTTTATTATTCTTACATTGTCTTTAGATGAGTAAGGGGTATGTAACGCATCCTTATCTAACCTATGCCTATAGCCTGAATAGGTAGTAGGACGCAGTGTCAAAAATTATTATATAAGCCGCACCACCCCCCGTATTGTCATCCCTTTTTGCACCAAGTATATTCCTAAGCACCTTGTTTTCAAATACTTTTTTTTCATGTAAGGTAAGAGACCACGTTTGACACCCATAGAGAACAACCGGTAAAATTATTTTTAAAATAACATATTTTATTTTCCACTTGTGTTTTCCATTGTTATTTGATAATTATAGACTTATATAGTAGGCTATTGATGATTAATTGACTATGAAATAATTTATTATTAGCTTTTTAACGTATTTATTATATATTTTAATGTATATGCATTAATATCAGAGTTTATATACTTTCAATCTGTGTTCCTACACAAATCAAAATATAAATTCGATTGATAACTTTTAACGTAGGCCTACTAAAAGTATCATTGCCTCAAATACAGTACAAATTAGATATTAAATAATTCACTTAAAAATACTAAGCTATACAGTAATTAACATGATATTCCTGAAATTAAAAAAACATACAGCTTGACATGGGAATCGATCCCGGCTCCTTTAGTCTAATACTCAAATGATCTAACCACTGAGCTGTCCACGAGTCATGCTCGTTTGAAGGGTCGTTCTTCACTGAAATTTTAAGAGTAGAGTCTGTGATGGACATGTGGAAATCGTCAGCTACAAATGTGTGATCAATTATAATCACGAGCTATCAGATAACGCAGCCACCATCGACTAATTAGTTGGCTTTTTGCTGCCAAATGTACAATGACAACTGTGCGAATGCGCATATAATGAATAATTAAATATCCAAGCTATTATATTTGTTAATTATGGTCTTAGCCGCATCTAAATATCATATTCCTTAAATTTAAAAATTACACCTAGACACGGGAATCGAAACCGTGACCTTTGTCGTATTAAGCCAAAGGTCTCGGGTTCAATACCCGTGTCCAGGTTTCATTTTTCAATCCAAATAATCTGATATTTATAAGCGGCTATAACCATAATTAACAAATATAATAGCTTCGCTATTTACTCCTTAATTTAATTTATATGGTTAAACAACGGAAATATATTAATCCATTTCCTCACCGGGTAGATAAAACTATTAATATTCATTGACTTTTTGGCTTCTTATGAAATCACAAAACGATAACATCACATGAACAAACACAAAGACAGCGCATATACTGTTAGAATAGAGGACCTACAAATCAAACCTGTTTCTAAATACCTTGTTGAGGCAACACAGTCACCCAAAGAAATGTCGTTGCTATATTATGCCATGTCGACACATTGACTGAACAATAATTGAGAAGTAATAAATAATTTTTAAAATTAGGACATTTAAATGTCATTTGCTTGCTATAAGCCTACTTATCATACGACAACGAAAGGATGCAGAAAACATGTATATTTTTTAAGTTTTATTTATTTGAGATATTTAACGTGCATATTCTGAACCAACTGATTACATCAATATACAAGAATGTCTATGAGCGAGAGTGAAAGAGTCTAGAGATTTTGCCAGAAAATGTATTTTCACATTCATGTCCAGGGTTCTTTAACATATCAAAATCAACAGAGGACCGAAGGCTTTACTTATCCTCCGAAGAAAGTTGTGCTACGAGCTTTTTTCGTTCAAGAAAAATCCGTTGACTCCAGCTGGGTTTGAACCCACGAACATTGTGTCCTGAGGCGAGCACTTTACCCCAAGAATACCAAGATCAACCATATATAGATTAATAAAAGGTTATCTATAATAAGGTTAAGACTTAGATATTATTTTAATTTAATAAATGCAAGTATGAATTAAATTGGTTAGTTAACCTTTAAAATATTGTATATAAATACATTAGGCCTATAGTTTGCCCTTTTAAGAAGTTGGCATAATTTGGTGATATGTGTTTACATTGGTAGCGTTGTTTATCTAAGTCTTATCTGTGTTTTTTTTTTTCATCCCTGTACTCCTCCCAGATTTCCGGTGTGATCTGGAGTTTACCGGAAATTCATTAACCCAACATGTTTCGATACTGAGAATGGCGTACCATAATCATGGAACTAAAATTGAAGTTAAATCTGAGGAAATAATATAGAGTACAAACCGAACATATAAATAAGTAGAATAAGAACGCTAGGGAATTAAAATCAAAAACCCAGAATAAAGGTAAAGCTGGGTTATCTGCTTCACTCACGATATTCATGAACAATTTAAAGTAATAGTTGTTTTATTATATTATTATTTTCAGTGAAGGCTTTCAGTGTTGTAAATACTAATGTCGAATAAATTTTCCCATTTTAAAAAGTATGGGTGAGCACCTTCGTTTATTCGTTTGTATTGTATACGAAGTATCTTTCTTTCCATTCAAAAATAAAGACTAAGCTACACATATTCACATTTTAAATAATAAGAATGTGAAAATAAAATATATTTAAGAAACAACCGGACCCTGGGTGTAGTGGTCAGTACACCTGTGAATACGATCTTAGAGGTCCCGGGTTCAATTCCAGGCTGGTACCATGGGTAATTTTCCTGAAAGTGGAATTATCCCAATGGTCACCAGGGTTTCGTTAGCTAGGCTTCAGTTAGGTTCAAGTGTTTCCACTGGTTACAACCCTTCATACTCACTATCATCATCTCATCGGGACATGGAAAGAGCCTCCATGGAAAGGATGTACGATTAGTACATTCGGGCATCCCCTGGGCAACGGTACATTAGTACTGGATAATCTTTCCCCAAACTGGGCTATGACTAATGTAGCACAGACACACACACACACACACACACACATATAAAATAAACAAAGTTTTCTAATTTCTACTCTTAATATATATTCACACGAGTTGAAGCTATCCAATTAGCATAGGATTAAAATTATTTCTAAGTAATTAACCTCATTTAGGAAAATAGCTAAACAGAGTAAGTCTGACAATAAAATATGATGTAAATATGACTAGAAATATCTTATATGTGAACATACGAACTCATTCATTTTAGGATATATTTTGAGTATATCTAAAATCTAAATACTAACTCTCTCCTTGGATTCACCCTATTTGCCAATGTTCTAATACATATAAAATAGCATTGAAGTGCAATGGATAAAGATAAGCCACCTGTAATAAATACAGAAAATAACATAAAGTTTTATAATGTGTTGTGCGACTCTAGTGACCATTCCAAGACCACGCCACCCCTACCTCCTTTTCCCCTCAAGCCCTCCCCCGCGCGGTCCATTCAACGGGTCACTATCCTCTCCGAGGCCCAGTCCATTAGTTCTAAACGCTCTAAGAGATCGCGCCAGGACAAAGGGCTCGATAAAGCCAAAGACCGTAAACAATAAAAGGACAAAAAAACCTATTCAATGGTAAAAATATGTAATAATGATGCAGTAGTCTTAGTCTTAGATTAAGTATAAGACGGTTAAAATAGACATGCTAGAATAAGAGAATAAGACCGAGGAGGAGGGTTGGGCCCACCCTCCTCTCGCTGATAGAGATTGCACATGTAAGGAGATAATAAAAAAATAAAGAATAAACCTAAACTGTCCATACCTATTGATCTTGTTACATTTGTTAACCTACTCTACGCCGCGCCTGACTGGGCTTGCCTACCCCGTTACCGCTTCTCCCCGCTCCGAGCGGATTATCACCTATTTTTGAGGTTGATGCTTGGACTCCCTCCCCACACCCGCACCCGAATCCTGCTAGACCTGTCTGGCCTCCAACCCCTGGACGTGATCATCCGCGGGTTGGCAGTGAATTTCTTTACACGGTCGCAGGCCAGTCCTAACGCGATCGTCAGGGGCATCGGCGATTACGACCCCCCTGCTCTCGTCCACAGACGCATCAGAGACGGTGTGGTGGGCCCCCCCGCCGGACACGGATGACCTGGGAGGTAGTCTGTGGCGTCGAGGAGCGATTGCTCCTGTTTAAGATCTAAGGCCGACTTCGTCAGGACGCGGCTCCCTTGCTCCAAGAACTATCCCGGTTGGCGCTCCGCCCTTCCCGTGAGTGCGTGTGTCTGTGTCTCAGTATTTCTCCCGGTATCACATTTCATCTTCAGCCTAACACATTCATCTCCCGTTTCACATTCTGCATGTCCTATCCACATCCGGTCACCTTTCATTCTATGTTTTCTACCCTGTCTTCCGTCTCTATGTGTATTTATATATTTTTTTTAAGTCCCTGTCGACCAAATACCGGCGACAGGGCGGGTTTTTATTTAATTTTCCCGCCCATCAAACAATGGAACACATTTAATCAGCCCGCAAGGGCGACAAAAGACTTTCGTTTAATGTTTTTTATTTTTTTACCCTAAAGAGATCGATTTTCGAGAGCCCCTCGGGGCTGGTGTTTGTCCTATCCGTATCTTTTTCAATGTTTATACATGTTAAATGTCATTATTGTGTGTTACGAAATAAATGTCCCTAACAAACAAACAAACATTTGTTAACCCTCCTCTGTTTTCTGCCTCTGCTCCCTCTCTGTCCTGTGTACTGTATGTATTTATTTTTACGGTCCTGGCGACCCTACATGAGCTACGGGGTGGGTTTTTATTTCATTTTCCCACCCCCAACCCATTGATAGCAGTATTCAGCCCGCCAGGGCGCCATTGTTTTTTCTCGTTGAGTTTTGTGTTGTACGTCTATGTCGTGTCCGTTTCCGAGAACCCTTCGGGGCTGGTGTTAACTGTCTGTGCTTTATGTTTCACATGTTTTATTAATGTTATAACTGATATATGTTACAAGAATATAATAAAACTCTTACAAACAAACAAAACATTTGTTAACCAGCAAAGGAGGCATACGCCGTAAGGCCAGGGCAGAACAATATCGCATCTTCAAGGCCTTCCTGACACCGACACCATTCCTGATATCAGAAATTCTAATCAACTGTGGGATGAAGTTGAAGCTGCTTGGGAAGAGCTCTCCGACAGCCCTGCTATTACGACACTTCTCTCCCTCCTCCGTATCATCTAGTCGACTATCACCCCCTGCCCCTCTCAGACCCCAGAAGAGCACACATAAAATACCTCACCAATAAAAAAAGTACAGCTGAGACTTCCCGAACTAGGTCTAGACGACGACCCTCCCAGCTCCCCGAAGCCAGAACCGACAGCGGAAGAACAAATGGAAATAAATATTGACATGATACAAAATAAACTCTATATGACCAAACTTTTCTCAAGTCGATACGAAAAGAACACAGAGAAATAGTTAAATGGAATCGCAGGAAAAGTAGATGGTATTGAGTTGATTTGTGAAGCGTTGAAAAACCTTTCAAATATATAGACTGCCAATGATGGAGAGATCGCGGTTCGAATCTGGGTCGGATGTACTAAAGGTGTTTTTTTTTTCAACATTGTTTTCATCTCTTCCTCTATGCAAATGCGGGTACACTATCTCTAAATATAACATTCCTAATCTCTAAAACAACTATCGTAGTTAGTAAATAAGTGTATAGCCAGAATGGGTAGAAAGAAATGGTGCTAATAAATAGAGCATCACGGGATTAAAATAAGATATTAATACTCATTACATGCAACTTATCCAACACCTTAGATCAGACGGTAGTGCGTCTGCCTACTGATCTAAGGGTTCTGGGTTCGATTCCCGACATGGCTGAAAAATGTATCGCTTGTGTAATGTAGGTTTACCCTTTCACAGTGATGAATTAACGAATGGGGACTGGATGTTGTGTCTGTCATAGTCTTAAGATAGATTATAAGGCATATGAAGCGACGACAAGACTAGCCAATGGCTGTGGAAAATATATGCCTTGAATAAAAACTGACCCAGGCCATAAGCTGAAAATATAAATGGACGTAAAAAATATTCAACTTGGCCTATGGATGAAAATATGTGTTGAAATGTTAAAAAGGTAATTTATATTAATATTATATAAATAAAGTAAAAGTTGTGTGGAAAAAACGGCCCGGATTTAAAGATTGTAAGATACCGGGCCTGTAAACACTGAATAAATAAATAAAAAATATGGATGATTCCTTATTCCGAGACCACTTTCAGAGTGTGTTCCAAATTACGAATATCCACATAGAGCCCTTTTAAGTTTTCGAGGTGACTCTCTCAAACGGAGATCATTTTAAGAGCGTTATATCCTCTTTCCTTGAACTTTTGGCTACCTACGGGAAATTCATCCTTTTCTACTGCACCAACCAAGACGCCCCAAAAAATGCCTAATACATAAATGCCTGTCCACCAATTGCAGGGATATTGCAGATCAGTTCTTTGAATCTTCTTCAAACGGTGGCCCTTTTACTATTTACTATTATTATTATTATTATTATTATTATTATTTAGCACCACGTCTTACTACCCATTCGGGCTATACTCTTTAAGTACTAACTACGCTAATGGATTAGGAATTGGGAAGGTTGAATTAGAGGAAGTGAACCCGCATTTGCTTGGAGGGAGAGTGGAAAACCATTTAGGAAAAATCACCCCCAGTTCACCCGACAGAGATTCGAATCTCGATCTCCCCGTCCTCAGCAGTTGACTCAACACGACTAGCGCGTTGGCCAACTACGCCACTGAGGCGGGTCCTTTTACTATTGCTTGACTGAATAAGCGGTAGATAATTTGTTTTACAGATGCATACAATTGTGACACCAGTTTCTAAATTATGTTACGCAACAAATATCACAACATAATAATATGTTATACTATTACTTATAAAATATATATATTTAGGATATAAGACGTATCACTTACAGAACAATCTTTGCACCGCATCTTACTACCAGTTCAGGTTATACCTATCTGTAGGCTACTAATTATACTGATGTGTGTTATAAATTAGGTTAGATTGAATATAGAGGAAGTGTACCCACATTTGTGTGGAGGGAAGAGTGTAAAACCATTTAGTGGAATATATTCTCAGTACACTCAAACAGGAATCGATCCCAGATCTCCCCATTATCAGAAGTCTAGTCTATTGGGATTGTGATGACTTAGACCAATAGCTCCCAACCCGTAGGGTATGTCCCCTTAGGGGGGGAAGGTGTAATAGCTCGTAAATAACGTTAAAAATCATCTAAGTATTGAAGATCTTTTTTTTCAGTCCCTCTTTCTAAATGTGTAAATTATTATTTCTAGTGGTATTAGCAACACTTACTACCAGTTGTAATTTATCTACTAGGTGACCAATCGTCGACCTCAGTGGTCATGTGGTAAAGCGCTCACCTCAGAAACCGATATTCATGGGTTCAAAACCAGCCGGGTGTTAACGGTTTTTTTTTTATCAATAAAAATCCGTAGCACAACTTTCTTCGGAGGCTAAGTAAAACCGCCAATCACATGTCGATTGGGGCAAGTGAAAAAAAAAACCTGGCAAGTATGTGAAATACCTTTCCTAGCAAAATTGGTAGGACCTTTAGCTAACGCTCTTAGAAATTCTCGTGTGTTGATATAATCAGTCTGTTCAGAAAGTCCACGTTAAAAACCTCAAAAAAATAAAAATAAAATGAAAAGTTGGCCAGCCAAATGTAAGACGCTCAAGCCTCAGATTCATCCAACAACTATCATCCTCTCTACCCTCTTAGCTTCCATTAAGACCACCAATAGTGCTACTGAATTTTAAATTATGACTCTGATAAAAACTAAACTGCGTTGTCAACTTTAATTGAAAAGAGATTTGCGATGTTCTCTGTCAAACATAAATCCAATATTCAAGAACTAATTAAAACAATACAGTGCCAACCATAACTTTTTTTTTCAGTAATTATTTTTTGTAACGTTTTACTGCCAGTGTTATATTGATTTTTGTATAAAATAAAGAAGTGACTAGGAAACAAAGCCTTTTAAGATTTATTTTACAACCATCCCAAAGATAGAAGGCTGGGGGGAGAGAATGCTTACACTACCAAGAAGGAAGTCAGCTTAAAAAAGGTTTGAAACCATTGCCTTAGACCAGTGGTTCCCAAACTTTCTAGACTCGCGAACCCCTTTCACAAATATCTGAGTTGCACGAATCCCCTGATAAATATCCATAGCCACGCACTTAATTTTACACCTAATTTTAATAAAAATGTATTCATTAATTGCAATCAAAAGGTTTAATACTTTTAGATTAACCTACCATGGAACTGTGGGATACATCACCAAAAATAATGCTATAATATTGAAACTACCTAAGTACAAATATACATTTATTAAAAAAAATTAAAACTTGAATTTAAAAAACCAAATTGGTTACATTTTCTTATCTTTATTGTCACAATATTATCACATTTCACGTGTTTTTTTAAGTGGTAATGGAAATTGCTGCTTTGACATAAGTGAAATCCCTTCCTGTAGTCACAAAATTCCATGCTGATTTAAGTTTCAAAATTGTTTACAAGTTTTAACAGCTACTCACATCTTCACGTTACTTAGTGAGAAGGATACTTTGGATGGCACAATGCTTTAAAGTCAGTAAACAAAGACGATAAATAAAGTCTCAAGTCACTTTCAACATTGAGCCCGTTTCTGTTGTGGAAAGTGAAACAAATTATTGGTGGGGGTGTAGAAAAAGTAAGCTTGGTTTTCTAAAGAGATAATAGACAGAAACCTCATTAAGTTTATATAATATAATCTTGTAAATGTGCCTCACAACATTTCACAAAATGTTCGTTAAAAATCCACCATTACGGAAATATTTTGGTGAACCCTTTGGAAGGGGGTTCGCGAACCACAGTTTGTAAACCAATTACTTAGACCATGCGGTCACTGTGAGATTAATATAAATATGGGCTGAGGCTGGCATTTCATTTTAATATTTTATTATTTTATTTCATTAGGTAAAAGGGGATTAGGTATATCAGCATTCACTGAGGGAAAGCTGCGTTTTACCTTATAGGGATGTAAATGGTCAAAAACAAGATTTAAGAAATTAGTGTTATTCATATCAGTTCTGTTGAATTACTATACTTCAATTATATTAGTTGATGCAAGAAGTCAAGTAGTTAATGTTATGTTTAGTGCTATATATTTTTAACTTAAAGAAACTTTCAATCAAACTTGTGGCATACAAAATCACCTAGTACTACTATACAATAGCGATTAATAACCAAAGCGTGCTAAATTAATTTAAAGTATTTAATAAATTGTTCATCTCTTGTTTGAGGAGTAAGATATAAGTTGCAAATTATTTGTTTTGGGTTATCATGTTTAAGGATTTATGCCCAACCAATATCTATATTTGTGTGTATCCTGGACAGGTATTATTATTATTATTATTATTATTATTATTATTATTATTATTATTATTATTATTATTAGCACCGCGTCTTACTACCCGTTCGGGTTATACGCAAACAGGTAGTAAGACGCTGTGCAAAACCATGAATAAAATCAACAATAACAATTAGAACACCACCTTCCCTCAAAAGAAGCACCATCAATTAGACTCTAACCTTGTTAAACTAATCACTAGAGAGGCATTTCCTCCAAACGAATAATATATAATACATTCAATTAAACATTATTAAACAACTCACAAGCTCTAATACTACGAAAATTTGAAAATCTAAATAATATATATTTTGTTCAAGTAGGAGATGGATGGAGCTAGTGACATCATCTGGTGGTTTATCAAGCGTGTCGGATCAAGCTGGCTTGTTTTTATGGCGATATACTAGCATAAATTCATCTTGCATTCCGTTGAATCACTGGTGAATGCACATTATTATAGAGTCACTTGTCGATCTTGGAAGACAATTACTTATAGAAACACCCATATGAGCTCTGCAGTGGGTGGCAGTAAAATAAAACCTTAACTTCATGATGCAAATATTTTCTGGAAGTATTATTTATAACTATAACGTAATGATGTTGGGTGGAGAAGGTTGAATTGTGATGAGTTACTTACCCTGTAATCATCACAATATATTGTTAGGCTAGTCAAGTCTCGTAGATTACGGTGGCTGGGACATGCAGCGTGAATGGGAGAATCTATAACAATGTTCAGAGTGTTTATTGGCAAAACCATTAGGAAGATACCAGTGGGAAGACATAGATGCAGATGGGAGGATAAAATTAGAATGAACCTTAAAGAAATAGGGGATATTAAGGTGTACTGGATAGAACTATCTCAAGATAAAGATAGGGTTTAATGAGGTGGACTGGATAGAACTAGCTCAAGACAGGGATAGGGTGTAATTAGATGGACTATATATAACTATCTTAAGATAGGGATAGGTGGCGTACATTTGTAAATGAGGCAGTGAACTATCTAGTTACTAATACCGTAGAATAGAGTAAGTAAAATCTAGAGTAGGATTAAACTCCAGCCCAATATGTATTATATCTCGTCTAAAATCTGTCAAGCGCGCTTGTCGAACCCTCACTCGTAAAACGTTAGTCTACAATAAAGAGTCGGGAGACGTAATTTCAATCAATATAACTCCATCATCAATGTTATATTAAAAGTATGAATTAAATATTATCATTATTATTATTATTATTATTAGCACCGCGTCTTACTACCCGTTCGGGTTATACGCATAAATATTATCAAATCAATGCATAAAAATTCTATTAAATCATTAATAGTTTGTTATTAAATAATTTAAAAAGTATTAAATTTTACTACATATTTTCACAAACTGTTAGCCTTGATCAAATAATTAATGTTTTTTTTTGTAGGTGACCTGGCGGTCTAGGGGTAAGGTGTCGGACTTCGATGCTGGGGGTCCGGGTTTCAATCCTCGGTCCCGGCAAAGATTTATCTAATTGCCAAACCCTTCCTTCATCTCTGACAAGACGTGTATTATTCACAACTTGTGAATGTGGGGAATGCCAGGCCTCCATCGTGGTTCGGATTCCACGTTAAACTGTAGGTCCTCCATTTCATCTCACAATCACCTACCATTACACATTAGCGTAAGTGCGTATAAACCGAACAGGTAGTAAGACGAGGTGATAATAATAATAAATTAATGACTTTAATTGAATAAAGTAGTGCATTTATATTGGTTTCTGAGTTGAGAACGCAAGTTAAATAAGGACAATAATATGGACAATATAGTCAATTGATCATCTACTTCCGACATGCAAGTCAGAGTTATACAACTGCGTTTGCGTGTGCTGTAGTAGACAGACAATATTACGAGTCCGAGAAGCGGTTGCAACTGATTGTAGACGTGCCTTGAACCATGTGGTAACTTCCTGAACGACTCTTTTCCAGACTGCTGGATCCAACGAGGCTCTGAAAAATCTCCAGCCCCATTAATATCCCAACCAAGAATACCAACGATCACGACATGTGGGATTACATAAAGGAATGTGTTTCAGTAACACCGCTAGAAAATCGACGAAGAACTGAAGACTCCTGTCTGTGTCTGTATTTACATCACCAAGTTGTGATTTTAGCCCTACGTCTTACTACCCGTTCTTGTGACAAGCATCTATACTAATTAAACTAATGTGTTAGGGATTATGACGGTTATATTAATAGGAAATATAACGCATTTGAGTTAGTTCTATTCAGTCCACCTCATTATAACCTATCCATATCTTGAGATAGTTCTATCCAGTCCACTTCACTACAACCTATCTCTTTCAGATTAATTCTAATATTATCCTCCCATCTGCATCTAAGTCTTCCCGATGGTCTCTTTCCATTGGGTCTACCAGTCAGTACCCTGAACATGGTTCTAGAATCTCCCATTCGCACTGCATATCCTACCCACCGTTATCTATGAGACTTGATCATTCTAACAACATCTTGTAACGAGCACAGGGTTTATAAACTATCATTATGTAACCTCCTCCAATTCCCAGTACCATCAGCCCTTTTTGGAAAAAATATTTGTTATATTACTTGATTAAAATAAAAACTGTTTTAAGATTATTCCTGTTACTCATTTGATACTAAATAATATCCATGTTTTATTTATTTTCAGAATATTTAAAATCCACATTAAGAGCAAGGCATACATGATTGAGGTATCTATATATTACTTGATTAGAATTAGTTCCATTTTAATATCATCCTTGTTATTCATTTGGTAAGAGTTTTTTTTTTTTTTGCAGAAAATTTAAAATCCTCATTATGAGCAAATCATTCATGATCAAGGTAGCTTTTATTATTTTAATTTAACTTTAAAATTATGCTTGTCATTCTATTGGTACCAAAGATTATTTATTATTTTATTTTTTATAGTTTAAAAAAAATGCTTCATGCTGTCCATTCTAACTAGTCTAATCAATATATTGGACATTAGCGAACCATAATCAATACTAGGCATGGTGGGGGAAGGGGTGGAGGTTGGAGGAGGGTTGGTGTTATAATTCCTGTAGGGTGTGATGAAGGGTCGTTTATTACTAAATGGTTTTGGTGATCTGGCGGTCTAGGGTAAGATGTCAGATTTCTGTGCTGGTGGTCCGGGGCTTAATCCTCGGTCCCGGCACATATTTGTCTGATTGCCATAACCTTTATTCACCTCTGACAAGACGTGTATTAATCACAACTTGTAAATGTGTGGAATGCCAGGCCCCTACCGTGGTTCGGATCCCACGTTAAACTGTAGATAGGTCCTTCATTTCATCTCACAATCACCTTACCATTACACATTAGCGTAAGTGCATATAACGCGAAAGGGTAGTAAGACGTGGTGCTAATAATAATACTAAATGGTTTTAAACGTTCCCTACACACAAATGCGGGTACAATTTCTCTTAAATTCAACCCTACTCATATTTAACCCACTAGCGTAATTAATACAAATGCGTTCAAACCGAACGGGTATTAATACGTGATGTTGTAAAAAAAACTTAAAAAAACATGCTATACGACGTTTTTCTTCTAAGACGAGTGTGACCAGATGTTAACTAATGTCTGTGTGGAGTGTGGACCGGTGTGTCGTGTCGTATGGGTGTTTGTATTGGTGTGTGGTGAGTTTAATCTTCTGTCCTCTCCCACAACAAACCAAACTGAACCATCTCCTACCTCCCATCTTCTAGACATTATAAAAACACGGTCCATCTGTCGGACACCATATACATTTCAAATATCCACCATACACAACGGTTGGAAATATTTGAAAGTTGTCTCACTCTTTTATAAATAATATCATCAGCAGTGAAACAAGTCAAGTTTCTATCTTTTTTTTATTGTGTGATATATTTGAATTCATTGAACGAGAAAGTGTATCCAAGAATCATTATCATTTATGTTGTAAAATTGAATAGAAATAAGTAGGATATTTATTACCACACTTTAAAATGGTAAGTACTATTGCAATTCTTTAATTATAATAATAAAATTTATTATATTTAGTTTTATCAAACATTAAATATGAATATAATATTATATTTTGAGAAATTAGTAGATTTATCAACTTTATATTCCCTGTATTTAGAAATAAATGGAAATAATTTTATGTTTATTTTGTAAATATAGGTCACGATAGTTATGAAAATAAATAGTTTTATAAATTCATATGATAAAGTTATTTATTAGAAAATAGATTTTTGAACATGGGACCAAAATGAGCAGGCATAAGTGTCACTATCACCTATCAACTGAGAGAGAGTTTAAGAAATATCATTTTTTTACTTTAAATAAAAAAATAATTATTTCGTACCAAATGAATTGTACGAATAATATGATAAAGGAACTAAATCTTTAAGTAATTTTTGTTTTACTCAAGACACACATCTTTAAATTTAAGAATAAATAAAAAAATATATATATAAATATTTTTAGCACTGCGTCTTACAACCCGATTGGGTTATACTTTTACGTATTAATTATGCTTATGGTTTTAGGGATTAGGAAGGTTATATTGATAGGAAGTGTACCCGCATTTGCGTGGACGAAGATCGGAAAACAATTTTTAAGCCACTCTCAGTACACCTGACCAAGACTCGAACCTTGATCTTCCTCTCATCGGCAGTCTTGTCTACTGCAAGAGTATCGCCTTAGACTCCGTAGCTACTGAAGAAATAGACTGGACTGTCGATGAGAGGGAGATCAGAGGTCAAATCCCGATCGGGTGTACTGAGGGGGGTTTTTACAAAGCTGTTTACCACTATCACTCCATACACATGTGGGTACAGTTAATATAAATTCAACCTTTATATTTATTTTGTTGGTATCTAACGTTCACTTTCCGAACCGACTAATTATATCAGCATATGAGGTCTTCTATGAACGAGAACAAAAGTGTCTACCAATTTTGCCAGGAAAGGTATTTCCACATATCTTCTATGGTTCCTTAGCATGCCACAATCAACATGGGATCGACGGTTTTACTTCACCTCCGAAAGAAATTGTGCTATGGATTTATTTCGCTCAAGACCCGGCTGGGTTTCAACCCACGAACATCGGGTTCATAGGTGACCACTTTACACTAAGACCACCAAGGTTGACTTCAAACTTTTTCATTCCAAAAGGGTAGTAAGATGCCATGTTAAATAAATAAAACTTTCGGAATGAAAGTGGTTTGAATTCCACTCCTGTCTAAATTATTTTTATTAATTTTTTTCCTATTGTGAATTCGATGTCTCTGAAGGCCTTTGCATGTCTCTCTATCTTACTGCGTATCTTTAGAGACTATTGTGTGCATTTATAGGCTATTGCAAGTTTGTACCGACTATCGTGTATCTGTACTGACTATTGCATGTCCATCCAGCCTATTGCATTTTGGCACTGCTTAGAAATATTCAAAAATTAAAATATTGTAAAAATAGAATTTATATGCATCCTTGACCCAGGACAAAAGGCGAAATATTACTGACTACTTTTCTTGTCATATATATATATATATATATATATATATATATATATATATATATATATATATATCATTTGTATATGTGGCACTCTCATCATGATGACGCACTACTAATGATATACTATATGCGTATAACCCGAACGGGTAGTAAGACGCGGTGCTAATAATAATAATAATAATAATAATATACTATAACTAATAAATACAACACAATGTTTCATTTTACATTTTCAGTTCCTAGAAATAGTAAATTAATAACTTCGAGGAAAGACAGACTGATTACTTTATCTTTTTCAACCAATTAATGCACCGTACAAATATTCAATACATAAATCCATTCACGATTATATATATATATATATATATATATATATATATATATATATATAATGTATCTTATATAAAATTGAATTATGAATACAAAACAGTTGAACCTTAATTTAAGCTCTAGAGAATTTTTTCACTGTACATATTTTAATAACTAGATTGGGAGGTTATATATATTCAGTGACGTTCTGGTGAAATCTATTTGTCTAGGGGAAAGAGGGGGCTAGTTAGCGAAGTAAGCTAGCATTTAAGGAGATGTGGACTCAAGCCCCCCACAAGCTAGAAGGGGATCTCGAGATTATCCCCCAACTTTTTGTTTTGCATCGGATACCTCTAAAAGCTCTTAAGATATTTTTTAATAAAATGACGATCGGGGTTTAGTTTGTCCTCTCCCACACGTAAAAAAATCTTATCTTAATTTTCGTGTGTGCTCCATGTTTTAACTTCAACTTGGGCTATCCAAAACTTACACTCATTTCAAATTTTAATTTCTATCTGAGCTCTCCGAAATTAACTACACACTCTTTAGAACACATCAGGTGTAGGATGTAAATAAACAATCTAGAGAAAAAACACTTTTAAATTTAGATATTTGATAAAAAATATAATACATGGTGCACAGAAAATAACTTTATTTCTGGCTGACACCTAATCTCAGTTGATATCCTGTCTTTCTAATGAACTAAGAGTCCTGGATTTGATACCCGGCAAGGGTGAAAAATTTATCATTGGTCAAATTTGTATTTTCCCTTTAACGATGATGAATTAACGGTCGGAGGCTGAATTTTGTGTATGATCTAGATTTAAGTTAGTTTATAAAACGTGTGCTGATATAATAGTCGGTTTTGAAAGTGAACATTAAGTACCCTAAATAAACGAAACGTTTAAAAAAAATATATTTCCTTTCACAACTCATTGGGACAAAATAAAACCAATGGTTTTTACTAAGATCAAATATACACATTTTGTAAACCCTGACAAGTAGCAAACCTACCTATATATATATATATATATATATATATATATATATATATATATATATATATATATATATATATATATATATATAAAACATTTTAACACAATATCATCTCCAAATATAAGTTATGTGACACTTTATTATTTTCACATCACTTCTTACTACATCAATGGGATAATAATAAGTAGGGTATAATTTTAAGAAGATGCATTCACATTAGCGTGGAGAGAGAGAAGAATAAACAACTTAGATTAAAATGTCCTCAGTACTTCTAATTAGGATTCAAACACTGGTCTTCCCGTCCTTGGCAAGCCAAACTAAATGAGCTTGATATATTCACTAATGTAGGTTAATTTTAAAAATAAAATTGCTCTGCACAAGCATTAATTAAAATACTTGTTAAATAATTCAATTTTATAATCTAATTTTGTTGCTGAGCCTGATTTCTGCTAGGGTATTGGAAAGGAAAGAGAAAAATAATAAAAGAGTGAGTGGGAAGACTGGTTACAGGGGGGTCACGCTTCCCCCACCTCTGGTTCCGCCACCACTGAGTCGATGTGTTCTAAAGCAATTTATTATTCAATCGCACGCAAATAGTGAAAGTCCGATATCAAGTAATTGAGCAATACTATTGTCTAAAAATGTTGGAACTGTAAGTTTTCAAGCTATAACATTGTGTATCAAATGAATGTTTTAACTTCTATTGTCTCTTATATTCATATTCTGAAAATTTAAAAATGACACCTGGACACGGGAATCGAACTCGGGAATATGATATCTAGACAGAGAATTCCTCACTAAAAAGCATAAATAATAACGTCGGCTATTTGATTCTTTTACATTGGTTCATATAGAATGAGTATTGACATCGTGAAAATTTTCCACTTTGAGATTGTGATAGATGAACCTAAACTAAAAAAATTGGATTTTACAAATTTGTCTCTGTACAACTAAAATGGTTTAATGTATTCCATTCAAATTTGATATCTAAATGTTATAGGGTTGTGCCTCGAGCTGAAATTTATATTTTAACTATAGCTTTTAGAGTAATGGTAGATTGATGATAATAATACTTAACACCGCGTCTTACTACCCGTTCGGTTTATACGTTTAAGCACTAATAACGCTAATGGGTTAAGAATAGGAGAAGGTTGAATATAGAAGAAGTGAACCCACAGTTGCGTGAAGGGAGAGTGGAAAACCGTTTATGAAACACCATCCCCAGTTTATCCCAGCGAGTTTCGATCCCCGATCTCCCCATCCTCAGCAGACCAGCTCAACACGAAATTAGCGCGTGAGCTAACTACGCCACCGAGGTGGGTTAGATTGATAATAACCTATTCTAAAATTACTCTCAAGGTTTTTCCTCAAAATAGATATATGTTTCACATTATTAATAACATTGTAAGCCGCTTCAGTGGCCGAATGGTCTTAGGCGTCACTCTTGAGTTAGACTGACCTGCGGAGGAAAGCAATATCAGGGTTCGAGTCTCGTTCGGGTGTACTGAAGGTGTTTATTTTCCCAAATGGTTCTACAATCTCTTCACGCCAATTTGGGTACATTTCCTATCAAATTCAAGCTTCCTCATACCTAGCTCGTTCACGACCGGGATTCTAACCTCGATTTTAAATGATACTGAATTCACCTAACCGTATAGTACGCATCAGACGTTGGAATTGTCAATAAGGATTCCACAAGAAAGATTAAAATCTGATATGTGTGATGCGTGCGGATTACGTTATCTGGAATGCGGAGTAATGCATGCACTCCCCATGATTCGCATTTGTGATTCCCAGCTTTACCCTATATGTAGCTTAGAGATTGGTAGTACATACAGTTCACTGTTAGGAACAGTTCGAAGTGATTTAGCTCACTGAAATGAGCAGTTCATTTAACTAGTTCAATAATTCGCGATATACTTCTTGAAGAAAAAAAACCCATCATTTTGATCAACTAAATAATACTTTAAGTTAAAATTAGATTAGTTATAACAGCACCAGCTGTTAGATTAATGATAGCTTAAAATGTTTTAACTTTGTGACGTGCAGCTAGAGTTGTCTCTAGTAGTCTGTATTCTAACGACCACCCGTACCAGTGATGTCATTACAAATATTAAGATACACAAAAGTAGACCAGATAGAACTGAAGAATAGTTTTTGGGAACCACCTCCTTCAGAAATCCAAATACTTCGATTGCATTGCACGCATTGCACTAAATAAATCCGATGCGTGCCAGCGGACTCTTACCTTTAAACCCACCATACGGCCACTGAAGCAGATACTTGACGTGGTGATTTACACGAATAACTCTGTCCAAAATGTCAGGATTCGACCTTGCTCATGGAGAGTACTCATATTGAGAGTTTGATGGAGTATCTCCAGTCTAGAGCGTGCTCATAACCTCTTAGCTATTATTATCATATCTTACTCACTGTACTAAGTGATTTTTACTTTTTTGTTTTCATTCGTTGTGGTGGTAGAACGGTCTAAGACATAAGACTTGAATTTAATTTGATCACCTTTGACAGAGTCTGGATTCCAAATTCCAAACTGAGGGTTCTTTTTAATGATTTCCCACTCACTCTCTCTCTCTCTCTCTCTCTCTCTCTCTCTCTCTCTCTCTATATATATATATATATATACACACAAGTGTGGATACATTTACTATAAATTTATACCTTTCCAATCCCTATCCCACTAACTTGATTTATGTACCATAACGGGTGCTAGTATGCGGGGAGAAACATAAAATGTCCATGAAAGCTTCGTGTTCTGATCCAGGCCAGGGTCCTTACATGAGGCTTTAGCGAACACGACACAGTACAAGGTCAGTAGTATTCATTATTGAGAACACGCTCTGTGTGGCACGCCGATATGAAAAAAATAAAATAAACACTAGATAAAACATTTACCAAAGTGGTTAGTAATTATGTTAATGTAAATAATAACTCGACAACTATGCCATTCAATGTCATGTCATAATGAACTTTGTTAAGTTAACGGTTAGAAATCTTCTTGGCTAGCAAAATACAATAATATGTTTCAAACTAATATATAAAATATTATGTAAGTTTTTTATTTTAACATTTATATCAATTTATTATCCTTTTTATCCCCTGGAATAGCTATTATTAAGGTTTTTATTTTACGTCAGTGAAATTAATATTGTGTAAGATTCTCACTTTAATAAATCAATACATTTTCCTATTTAAAATTTAGGCATTATTAAAATATTCATCAGTTCATTTGAATTATTCATTACATTTCATTATATTCAACAAATTTTGATTTTTAAATGCTCATTAAAAACGTAAATAAGAGGTGGCACACTGAACTAGTTCAAATTTCATATGGTCCTTAAGTGGCACACTGGCCGAAAAAGTTTCGGCATCCCTGGCCTAAAGTGTACAGTACATTTGAACACCACTGTGATGTGTATTAATTAAAAATTTTGTCTATTAACTTCACGGGGGGTTCTGGGGGTTCAACCCCCACCCCCAGATCTTATGAACAAAATATACATGGCTTTATTTATGGTTTCAAACCATATCAAAATTAAAATACAAGTACAAATTAGGGGGCTGTGCTACCATAAAAAGCACTTCAGGAAGCTTTTAGAGTTATTTAATATTTATAATTTTTTCTATCCTTCGACAGTTACCATGAAAAGCACTTCAGAGAGTTTATATTTATAATTTTTCCTAGCCTTTGGCAGTTAGGGGGTTGTTACCATAAGAAAACACTTCAGATAGCTTCTATAACTGTTTATCATTTAGAATTTTTTCTAGCCTCCAGTAATTGGGGGATGTTCTCACCAACCCCCCCCCCCCCCCGAAATTATTGGCTGGCTACCCCCTTGTTAAAAGTTCATAGCCACCAGAACTTAGTCTCACCATTCAACTCTATCCCGAGTGTCCTATATCCTACCCACAGCCCCCAATCCCCAACTAAAGCTCCTTCCTATCCATTATAACATCGACGTCTTGTCCTAATAAATATCATGTATCTCCAGGTTCCCCAACTAAAATATTGTGTACACGCCTGTCATCACCCATACCCGTCACATGACCACCCCCCACCTCAGCCAGTGCACATTGATAATCCTTAATATGTTTGGGGATTTAAATTAGATAATCTAAATTAACACAATAATTATAGCTAGTTTTAATTAAATGTAGCATCATTTGTCTATGTAGAAAATAAGAAACTATAACTGTAAATTTATTTTTCTAAATTTCTCTATCAGGGAACGAAATACTTTCTAACAGGTTTGAGATTAAATTTGTAACACGATCGCAAATTGTAAATCAAATGTGTTTTTAAAATAAAGTTTATTTGACGTTAGGTATTTTTTTTATTTAATAGCTTTGTTAATGACACAGCATTTTAGCGAACTATTTACATAATCGAAAGTAGACGCTTCATTCTACCATAGTTATTCTAATTAATTGCAGGCCTGATTACCTAGATATACAAACTCAGATTTATAAGCACCGGCCTAACTACGTAATTTAGATGGGGAAGAGATTTCTCATTTTCTCAGAAATCAAACTATGGAGCTATGACTTGTTTCAAATTTGATAAAGATTTGTCAGGGGTACATGTTTTGCTAGTTGACCAAATTAGAAGTATTTATCATGATATTATATTGAGTTATTACAATGTTTTAACAATGTGCTTAATGATTTGATTTCATTAGTAATATGATTTAGTAATATTTTTTTTTCGTAACCTTTTCAACTGACTTCAAGAAACCATCAAATTATTTGATTTAAGTTTTCAAATTAATTTAAATGAATGGGAGAATTGTGTTCAGGCTATTGGGTAGAGACCATTGGGAAGACCTACACGCAAAAGGAGGGATAACATTAGAATGAACCTGAAAGCGATAGGATGTAATGAGATGGACTGGATAGAACTAGCTCAAGATAAGGATAGGGTGTAATGAAGGGGACTGGATAGACTAGCTCAAGATAAAGATAGGGTGTATAAGGTGAACTGGATAGAACTAGCTCAAGATAGAGATAAGGTGTAATGAAGTGGATTGGCTAGAACTAGCTCAAGATAGAGATAGGGTGTAATGAAGTGGATTGGCTAGAACTAGCTCAAGATAGAGATAGGGTGTAATGAAGTGTATTGGATAGAACTAGCTCAAGATAGAGATAGGGTGTAATGAAGTGTATTGGATAGAACTAGCTCAAGATAGAATAGGGTGTAATGAATTGGATTGGATAGAACTAGCTCAAGATAGAGATAGGGTGTAATGAAGTGGATTGGATAGAACTATTGTACCTCAAAACAGGGATAGATATCGTACTTTTGTAACAATGGCAATGAACTTTAGAGTTTGTATATAATACCATATAGTAAGTATGTATGTATGTATGTATGTATATATTTAGGGGTCAATAAAAAATATCCTAGTTGACAATGTATAGTAAATCTAAATAGAATATTATTCAATTTAAAGGGATGTTTAACTAAAAGCGCTGAATGCGAAAAAACTAATTTTAACATTTTTCAGAGCAAATTGGAATTGATGTTCCAAATATGTAAGTAGAAATAACTTATATTATTTATTTTACATTTGATGGCTTTCCAAAAAATGTCCACTCATTTCCAAGGTTATCATTTAGAAATAGGTTCTTTGAGTCCAACGTCGTCCCCAAGGGGTCAAAATTAATCAAGTGGAAAGAGAAAAAAAACAAATTTTAAAAACGAAGTATTTCTTAGCCATACCAGAAATAGAATCATCCCTTTGCGCAGAAGATAGACACACTTCTTACTGAGTTAAGAGGTTAGACTAAATTTACTTAGCAGGATGTAAAAAAAAATAGAACTTCATGCTAGGAGCCCACAAGCGAGCTATACTGACCAAGTGGCCACCGCTGTTACCGAAGATAGTGCCAAGATTTGCGGATAGATGTAGTCATTTGGTCAGCACAACGAACCCTCAGACTGTTATTCTCGAATTTCTAGACCAGATCTGCTACGTCTATATCCAAATAGCTCTTCATTGGTCCATATGAGGCTGAGTTTGATCTCGTTCCAGAAAATTCAGAAAATTTCTGAAAGCACTGGGGTTCGAACACGGGACCAATGGATCTGTAACCAAGAACTATGACCATTGGACCACACAGGTGGTTTAGTAGGATATAAACAAAATATAATTAACTTAAGATAGTAAAATAAAATTAATTAACCAAGGATAACTAAATTTAACAAGGTGAACAATACCAAAATTAACAGAAAATTTACAAAAATTACTTAAAAATAATTACTTTGGATCCGAACCTAAGCAAAGATTAGGTTGATTAATTTATCCTCACCATGTTTAAATTTGTGTAGAAAAAAATCAATTTTTATAAAAATAAAGATATAGATAAAAAGTAAAATAGTATATTCTCAAACAAGTCTAGAACTTAAAAATCATTACGAAAATAGAGTATTTATTGATTTTGTACATAATTATTATCTATAATAAATAGCCAAATCAAGCCATTGGCTTGTTCGGGCCAAAACGCCATTGTAAGGAATGCTCTATTGAGTACTATAATCACCTTTTCTACAAGGAAGAAGTCAAGTTCGGTGTTTTTTGTGTATAGTGCTCATCTCAGGACCTTGTGTCAGTGGGTTCAAACCCAGTCGGTGTCAACGAATTTTTATTGAGCTATAATTTATTTATTTATTTATTTATTTAAGGGGCTTAGCGTGAACTTTCTGAACAGTATCATTGTATAAGAACGCGAGAATTTCTATGAGTGAGAGTAAAATAACCTACTAAATTTGCCGTGAAAGGTATTTTCATGTAGCTTCCAGGGTTCTTTGACACACTATAACCGACGTGGGACTGATGGATTTACTTTCCTTCCGAAGAAAGTTGTCCCACGGACTTTTATCGGTCTAGAAAAATCCGTTGAACCCGGTTGGGTGTGAACTATGGTCCTGAGGCAAGCACTTTACCCCAAGACCACCGAAGTCGACTTGAGCAATAAAAATCCGTAGCACAACTTCCTTCGGAAGGGAAGTAGTGGCCGAAAGAATTATCATTTGGTGAAATGTGGGTTTCCACTTTCACAGTGATAAATTATTGGCCGAGGGCTGGTTGTTGTGTCTGTTATATATTTAGGTTAGTTTATAAATCTTGTGCTAATATAATTAGTTCAAAAAGTGTACGTTATCTACCTTTAATACCTAAACGGCTCCGTGCTGTAGTGTTCAAAGCACCTGGCTACGATCGTAGAGATCCCGGGTACAATTCTTGGTTGATTTCTTGGGTATTTTTCACGAAAGGTTAATTACCCCAACGGTTCCCTGGGTTTGGTTATTTAGGCTTAAGTTAAGTTTAAGTATTTCCACTGGTACCTTAACTTTATACTCATTATCACCATCATCTCACCTCATCTCATCAAATCTTATCTCATAGGGAAATGTAAAGCGTCTCTACGGAAAGGATGTACGATTAGTACATTCGGACGTCCCCTGGACCAAGGTATATTAGTACTGGCTAATCTTTCCACAAACTGGTCTACAGATTGGCGTAGCCCAGACGCGCAGTATTGTTATTACCTTGAATAAATTAAAAATGAATATCTACTTAAACGTATACTATTTCCTGTAAATTTAGTTCTGCTGACATTTTAGATAGATCATTTTAATAATTCCACAATAGTTGAGTAAATGGTTTCATGTCAATGTTGCATCACATATAATTTATGTTTCTGTGCGAAATTATTGGCATACTATCAAATAAAATTCTTCTGAGTTGTCTTACAGAACCACGTTGTTTAATACCATTCGACATACCTTTTCTTTTCTTCCTATTCCCCTTTCCCCTCTTCCCCTGTCTCCTATGGCAACAGGACCAGTCAATTGAACACTTTTTTATTTTACCAGATTCATAGAATGATCACTTCCTTCTTCACTTTCTAGTTTTCACCGAACGTTAAAAAGTTTCATCGGTAACATCATCACTATCATCATCATCATCCTCACGACGTAGACGCGAGAACTATATTGAGTCCGTCCGTCTCCTTCATTCACTTGATTTGCATTAAGTGATATAATTAGACACATCTCGATGGAAGACTTTCGAAAACGTGTTTCAAGTGAAAGGTCTTGATAATTGGTAAATGTCAAACAATCATTAGTTAAGTGGATTCTGAAGCTTTTTTTTTTTAAAAAAAACAACTTGTGATACATCTTAAAAGCGGCTGACAGCCAACGTTTAGCATAAAACTAGAATATTGTAATCACATTTAATTTGAAAAAAATTATTTTTATAATTATCATTATTAAATAATGCACATTTAATAAATAATTAGAAACAACGATAAAAAGCTTTCGATTTATTTAAGTACTATTTCAGTAATATGTAAATAACATATTTATTAATAGAAGTCCAAATACTTTGTTAAAATTCTAAATTAAACTAGTAAAACGAGAAATTTTGTATTGTGACCATTTAACTTGCTTTCATTCCTACCACCTTTACTTTCAATTTCATCTCATAATTCTGAGCTTACTACGCTAGTTGGTAAATCCAAGTTTTGTGATTATCTGATGAACTTAACCATATTATAAAGCTAAAACCAATTATCTTTATTACATTAGTTAGTAAGGAAAAAAAATACATAAAATGAACACTTTTTACCTTGAAAGATACTTTGACCAGACTATGGCCATGTCTTATAAGCTACTCCATTGTTAAACCAACACAAGGTAAGCTTGATACCTTTCAGTGTTAATGGAGTGTAACAACGCAATTACTTTACTTGACATCCATTACTGTCTCCAGCTTATGTCTAGGTCTAGGTCAGTTCTATATTCAAACCATAATATTTTCCACTACCGGTTGGCTAGGCCTGTCATAGCTTCTTATGCCTTAAAATATAGCTTAAGACTAGGGCAGGCACAACACCCAGTCCCCGGCTGTTAATTTATCAATTTGAAAGTGTTAACCCACATTTCACCAATGATAAGTTTTCGACCATGCCTGGAATCGAGTCCGGTACCCTCAACTCAATACACATACGTGCTATCAACTGAGCTAAGTTGCCACATCAATGCAAAGACTATTTAACCTAAAGTGAAGTGTTAACACTGTTAAAATCTATATCGTCTATGTCTGGTGCTACAATTTTTTTCATTTATTTGAGGTATTTAACGTGCACTTTATGAAACGACTGATTATATTAGCATACGACTTAAAAATTAACTTAAATATAGAACAGACACAACATCCAGCCCCCGGCCGTAAATTCATCACTGTGAAAGGGGGAAATCCCATTTAATCAATAATACATTTTTCAGGAACCCGGGTCCCCTAGCTCAGTAGACAGACACGCTACAAACTAAGTTAAGGTGTTGGATTTGGTGCTCCCAAACTATCCCATGAAAACTATGTTGTAAAATACATTTTTATATGTCTGTAGACCTATTGAATGTTTCTTTAAAGCGGTTCGAATTTCAGTCTGGGAACTTTTCAAATACTAGTGTAAACTATTTAAAAATATGAGACATAATACTATGTCAAATACTGGTAAAATATTTTGATAAAATAAAAAAACGTTTTGTTTCAATCAAATCTAGTATGTCACTGGATTTCTTGGAGCCCGTCACTACAACTTGTACACTTTAATACTGAAACCTAGATTAGCTTTTACGAGGGTGGTACAAAAATACCAATCTTATGTTCATCCAGATATCTTTTTGTACTAGCAAGTGAAAATATTTCTAGGATTATAAATTAATAACTTAGCACAATAAACCTAGCTATAATATGATTTTAATAAAAGATAGATATATTTAAACTTGAAAAAAATTAGGCATTTACAGATATATGTGTTTGCTGGTGGTTGATATTTGCCCCGATCCTCTCACCACCATTTTCCATTATTATTTCCATCTCAGTTGTAAACCAGCCAGTGGTGTGATGGTCAGTGTATCTGGGCACGTATCTAGTGGCCCTGGGTTCGATTCCCGGCTGGTATATTGGGAATTTATCTCCAAGGACAAATTACCCCCACTGTCACCAGGAATTGGTTTAGTAGACTTAAGTTAGGTTTAAGAGTTTCTACCGGTTCTACCCTCTCATAATAACTATCACCATCACCTCATTGAACCATGGAAAGAGCCTCCACGGAAAGGATGCAAGACTATTACATCCGCGTGGCCCCTGGGCAATGGTACATTAGTATTGGATACTTTTTCCACTACTGGTCTACAAATGATGTAGCCCAGACGCACAATATTAGAATTATTATCGTTTTGCAAGAATTTAGGAAATATACAAACACACTTGTGACCTTGGCATCTTTAATGATGTTATATGTCAACCATTTTCCATGTTCTTGTACTACTATCAATGATCCCTGTGTCACAAGCTATATGTTTGTTGATTTATTTTAGAATAAGGTTTATTAAAATAATTTAATTATTTTTTCTAAATGTGATCTGATTATATGTACGACTAATCCATTCCTTTAGCCATCAATAGTTTGGTCTCAAAAAGTTAAATACTTAAAATTTTATTTGTAGGTAGGTGGTATATTGGTACGACTAACAAGATTATTTAATAAATATTAAATTATATTATATTTTAAGATATGATTTAAAATAATATATAAAATCAATTGCTATTATCAAATAAAGGGAGCAATAGGCACCTTAAATATTACTAACAAAAAAAAAACTCAAACGCTTTGTTAGATCAATTTTTTATGGTTATTTTTTCTTATTTTCTTAAAACATTTACTTACTTAAAAAAACAAAGCCTCACTCAGTATATATTATTATTATTATTATTATTATTATTATTATTATTATTAGCACCGCGTCTTACTACCCGTTCGGGTTATACGCACTTACGCTAATGTGTAATGGTAGGGTGATTGTGAGATGAAATGAAGGATCTACAGTTTAACGTGGAATCCGAACCACGGTGGAGGCCTGGCACACTCAGTATTTAATCATTTTTAGTATAGTTAAAAATTCCTTATTAATCTGGAAATTAACATTTAGTAGTCATCTTCAATCGTGCATTAACGTGGATGAGTAAAATTCTTAATAAATAACAAAGAAAAATGTTTCTTCTGCTAATGGTAGGAAACCCGCCTCGGTGGCGTAGTTAGCTGACACACTAGATTTGTGTTGAGCTAAACTACTGAGAATGGGGAGATTGAAGTTCAAATCTCAGTAGTGTGAACTAGGGGGAGCGAGGATTCCTAGATGGTTTTCTACTCTCTCTCTATCGACGCAAATGCGGGTTCACTTCCTCTAAATTAAACCATATCCATTCCTAACTCATTAGGGTAATTAGTACGTAAGCGTGTAGCCCAAATGGGTAGTAAGACGTGGTGCTAGATAAAAAAAATTGTAGGAAAAAAAATCTGAAAGGTTTTTTATCCTACCAAAACCCTACCATATAGCAGAAATCTGACAGGGGAAAAGACCTTTAAGTCCTTAAGTCCACCCTTACTAACATTAGTCGGGTTTACATAGTCTGTTGCAAAGAATGCTTACCAGAAATAAAACTTGGTACTGAGTTCTAGTTAGACAATTGTGTGTAGCCATGACCTATATTCCAGGATAGGTAGACTAAGTAAAAGGCACAAGAAAACGACAATATACATATATATATATATATATATATATATAGAGTTTAATTTTCTTCCCATGTTGACCCAAAAGTTATTCAATATCTGTCAAAGGTGTTCTGGAATTTAATGACATTTTCTGTTCATTTAAAAAGTTTGTCATCTAATGCTGCTATGTTCCTGACATATCTTTAACAGCAGTTGATATCACCAAGTTAAGAAAAGTAAACTCTATATTTGTACCAAAGCAATATTTGATTTATTTTGGCCAAAATAAGTTTTACTATAAAACCTACCCAAAAAATAAGCTTTTTACATTCTTCCTCCACACCCCACCTTAAATTTGTGTATATTTATTCACTTTGACTTGGTCAAAATATGTTTGAGAATCACTATACAGGACAAACACATTTTTGATTGAGTAAGATGTAAATTGTTATGATCAGACAGTGTGAAGGCTATTGTTATTTCAATACGTTTCTCAACCATTTCTTCAACACTCCCATTGCCGTTTGTAAGAATAAACGTAGGCCTATACGAAAGAAATCCAACTCCTTTAGTTTGCTTAGTAGGTCACTACCAAGAAAGTTATGCAATTATTGTGGCATGCAAGGGGGTCACTAAGGTCAAGCTTCGTCAACACTTAGTAATGTTTGTTAAGTGTGCTGATGTTTATTGAGACTTTTGTGGCTCAGCGTGTTCATTGATACCTCTGATGTGCATCGTGTATGTTGAGACTTTGGTTTTGCAGCGTGTTCATTGATACCTCTGATGTGCATCGTGTATGTTGAGACTTTGGTTTTGCAGCGTGTTCATTGATACCTCTGATGTGCATCGTGTATGTTGAGACTTTGGTTTTGCAGCGTGTTCATTGATACCTCTGATGTGCATCGTGTATGTTGAGACTTTGGTTTTGCAGCGTGTTCATTGATACCTCTTGTGTGCTGCGTGTTTGTTAAGACCTTGGTTTTGCAGCGTGTTCGTTAATACCTCCAGCCAGTGATAAGGTGAACTAGCCCAGGGGAAGGCTGTACAAATTTTAGTTTTAGGCGATCTCTGACATCAGGAAGGAGTTGGTAAGGTCTCCTTCCAGTTGTGCTTTGGTTTCATTCTGTCTGCCACTCGTCCAGAAATGCTTCCCTCACCTGGATATCATTTATTACTCCTTCCCGTGTCAGTTTAGAAACCTTGTCTAACTCCCTTTTCCGTAGCCAGTACATAGCCACTCTCTTCCTTATTTCTAGGTCTAGTGGCTAGATACCTAGGGTCACACACAATGCATTTGTCACAACTGTTCTATAGGCTCCGGATAGCCTTAAGACAATACTTCTCTGTAGGCTTCGGATCTTACATTTAACCCGTACCAGTCTGAGCCAGTGAGCCCAAGCGCTGTCCCCATAACCCAAGATGTAGACTAATAAGGCTTAATGGTAAATCCGTATACAAAGCCTGGGCAGTCTAAATCGACTCTGCCCTATGCTAATAATTGTTCATCAGTATTAAGGCTCTTCCACAAATTATCAAATGCTCCAGATATGTCCACGAATATCCCAATAACATATTTCCCACTGGCTCTATCAACAAGGTTCATGGCCTCACCGATAGCGTCCTCCGTAGATCTGCCTCTCCTAAAGACGTACTGCTGTTGGTGCATGCCAACAATCTCACGATGCTTCCTCAATCTGTTACACAAGATCTTTTCTTGAAGTTTTCCACATACATTTAGTAACCATATTGGCCAAAACTCGTGTACTGTTAAAGGTTTTGTTTATTGTCAACCTAAGCTCCCCAAATGATTGGCAATTTCTCAGCTACCTAAGCAGCCCCTTTAAAAGTCAATATTATATAATACGGAAAGCCATGCAAACTAACATCACTAACTTGTTTAGATAATTACGTTGGAAGTATGGAAATTTATTAGAACATATAAATATTAACGTGTATATAAGTATTATATAAGTTTAGAATCTTCTAATAGTAGCTCAGTGCACGCTTGCAAGACCTACTCCTAGTAAATACTTAAAACTGGCCATACATTCTATTCTTTTAATATAAAGAACAAGAATTTATAAGAGTTTATTTTAAATTAATTTTAAATATTTTCCAAATGAATGTTTCAGAAATTTTAACTCTCAAGTTCTGCTGCCGGAAGAATATATTCTATTTTATCCTAATACTAATGCCTAAATTTGTATCGCTGCCATTGTAACGTAGATTGTTTTTCTGAAAGTATTTCAGTGGATGTGTGGCTTTCTAAATAATTTTGTTCGATATTTTTCATTCCGAAAAACACGGAAAAAAGATATCGTTCTGGTATTAGAATGAGATCAAAAGGAAATACCTTCCCACAATGTCAAATAAACCAACTTATATGAAAATACTATCATAAATTTAATTAGCTTGTTCAAGATATATACATTATTTTGGAAGCTATAATGGGGATATACACAGTGAGGGCACTTTTTTCATACCACTTAATTTACTATTACATGCATATCAAAAATAATAAAATTAAGGTCTAAATAAAATAAGTTAAATTAATTTTGTTTATTTTATAAAGCCATTAAATAAAATCAATACAATGAGTAGCAGCTAAAACATGAGCTTGATTTATGATGTGTCTTTTGGGTCAAAAACAAAACATACATTTATATGTATTTATAGTAAATATATTTATTCAAGAATACTATTTTCTACATAATTTAATTAATGAAGGAGCTTGCTGCCAAAAGGATCTCAGTGTCAATTTAATATTTTGAAAAAAAATTGAAGCGAAACCCAACTTGCATTAGTTTTAGGCAATGAATAATTTATTTTGCATATTCTTTTATGACCATCTGATGTATTTTGCATATTATTTTATAAACATCAGATGTATTTTGTATCTATTTAAATGACTACTTTTGGTTTATATAAATGAGTATTTGGATGATATAACAATATTTATAAAACCCGCCTCCGTGGCGTAGTTGGCTAACGCGCTTATCATGTTGAGCTCGACTGCTGAGGACGGGGAGATCAAGGATCGAATCTCGGTCGGGTGAACTGGGGGTTGGTTTTCCTAAATGGTTTAACACTCTCCCTCGACGCAAATGCGGGTTTACTTCCTCTAATTCAACCTTCCCAATTCCTAAGCCATTAGCGTAATTAGTACTTAAAGCGTATAATCCAAACGGGTAGTAAGACGCGGTGCTAATTATTATTATTATATTTATAAATAATGTTATTGGGCCCTTTTTGGAGCAAATCATTTGGGAACCAGTAAATCATATTACTAAAACAAATTTTTGAAGACAAGACTCAATTTATTTATAGTACTCATATCATGGAATCATTTGGCATGTCAACAATCTGTATCAGTATTCGTATGGTCTAACGCATTTTTACCAAACATGTTTATATTGTTTGTTTTTACATTATGGAATAACATTATTATTCAAGAGTAAAATATATGTATCTTAAAATTAATACTTTCACTGTAAAAATAATTGTTATTAATATTTTTAAAAGTATCTTTATATTATTATTATTATTATTATTATTATTATTATTATTATTATTATTATTATTATTATTATAGTGTCAATAATAGTTTTATCTTAAGCCATACAGTAATTTAGTTTGTTAAATTAACACATTTTGTTGATGTTTTACTAAAGATATCACCTGTTATGGTGGCCGCATGGTCTAAGGCATCAATCTCTCAATAAACTAGACTTGTGATTAGGGGGAGATTGAGGTTCGAATCTCGGTCGGGTGTACTGAGGTTAAGTTTTCCAATATGGTTTTCCATTCTACCTCCACGCAAATGTGGGTACAATTTCATATAAATACAGCCTTCCTTATCCATGAAGCCATTAGCGTTTTTAGTACATAAGTGTACAATCCCAATCGGGTAGTTGGACGTAATGCTAAAAACAAATGGTATCATGTACTTTATAATGTTTGACCCTTTATATTAAAACATACTTAACTTTTAATGGTATATGTAATACAATGTATTTTATAGGTCTAATAATATATTGAGTTATATACCTAACAATGTCTATAGTTGGAAATATTTTGGTCATTTATTGAAACAACATTCCAAGTGAAACCAAATTATATTATAATTGAACTTGGTTTATGTCTTACAAACATACTTCTAACTAATTTACATAGTTTTGTTACTAATTCTTATACTTATTCTCAGTTTGTTATAGGTGTACCGATTCTTCTTCAACTGCTCCTCTTGTGGAATGCTTCTATTGGGTCTCCCCTACAAATTAATGATCTTATTAGTCGAATGAGGGTCAGAGCATCAGATAATGGACATCTTAAAAGAACAATAAGGCAAACAGAAAAAACTGATCAGTGCAAGCATGCCTTTCACAGTTTTTTGTGCAATCCATTTCCAAAGACCAAATCTATCATACCCGATGGGGCTTCTTCATTTGGTGTCCCAATAACTGTGAAATTTTCAGAATTAGAACCAATCTCATACAAACCCAAAACAACAGAAACTCCTATAACAACTACTACACCAACTCCTATAACAACTACTACACCAACCACCACACCAAAACCAATCAATCTCTTTGGGGATAGTTCATCAATTGAATTGTCAAAGCTTGAGCCACAGCAACCACAGCCTAGTGTTATTAAAACCAATCGTGTTAAAACCAAAGATGAAGACATATGTAATCATCCTTTCCACGCTTTCTTATGTGACAAGGGTAGATCATCCAAAGAAAGGCCACGAAATATAGGAAGTGCTTCCAACCGACCTAAGGTGACAAACAATATATTAGCAGGAGAAAGCTCATTTATAACACCATACCGATTACAAACTAGTATCATAACGAATGTTAATATAACTACCTCAACTACTCAAAAACCTATAACCTCAACTACCCAAAAGCCCGTAATTTCCCTATCAAGAGATGTTCCTTTCAATCAAACTGATAACACATTCTTAGGAGCAGCCCAGACTCAACAGATTGTAGCTCTGAAGGCACCTGTGTCTTCTCCTTCAAAGAAAGATGGAGACAATGATCACATTCACGATCATGCTCATCATCATGGCCAAGATATTTGCAGCGACCCCTTTCACAGCTTTTTATGTCAAAAAGTGGATCCTAATAAAAGACGCCGAAACAATGGTCAAGTATTTCAAAGGCAAAAAGATACATCCTTCCCTATAGTAGCAGATAGTTCATTTTTGCAACCTTCTAAAATATTACCTGATGTTATCAAATCAACTACAACAAACGCCCCTTTTACATTTAAAACATCAGAAAAACCTGAAGAAATATTGAGGACAATTTTTCGACCCATTTTGAATACTGGAACACAGCTTACAACTCTTTACCCAAAGATTACACCCAAGCCAACGACCACGCTTGCCCCAAAGATTACCCCCAAGCCAACGACCACGACTGAGCGTGTAATAAGTACATTTAAAACTCCTTTGCAAATTTCGGTTGATAATAGCCCGAGAAAAGAACCACAAACTTTTTCTTCTAATGCAAATCTAATCCCTAGCGCAGCAAGCCTGAATACAGTGGTGGTAACTCCAGAAACATCAACGATTACTAATACTCAATCAGAAAGAAAAGATGCCCATGCTACAAACCGTCAAATAATAACTATGTTTCATGGAAGAACAATCGATTTATGTAAAGATCCGTTCCACAGTTTTTATTGCCAACCTTTGAGAGCTTCAAGGAAACGTCAAGATGGGAGGTTACCTGCACGTTTCACAACAACTCCTAATTTGTGAAAATTTTATGGACACTACTATATTGTTTAACCTTAAATAATTACAAAGTTATAATTACGTTTTAGTATCTACTATGTATAGAATTGAATCCATTCAAAACATTCAGTTAATAAACATTTCAAGAGAACTGATTATTTACCAAGTTGATACAAACTTTTTTTTTTAAATAATCATAATACCGATATGCAAACAGTAAACAAATCACTCAATATTAATATTTTAAAACTATCAAAAGTAATGAGCTAAATAGTTAAAGTAAGACATAATACATAAATCTTGAAGAAAAGATGAAAACTGTATCGAATCATTCCCTTATAAAATCTATGTATCATCCATCAACTGTGATCATAATGGAGGAATTTAATTATTTTATATTTGGAGAGAACAAACCTTTTATTTCAATTCAGATCTCCTACGTCCATCATATTATTTCAAGTTGTTTTAGTATGGTGAAGGTTTCATTGCTAAAATATGTTAAAAATATCAAACATTACATTGGTTTTGGGAGCGATACTTTGAAATTTCTTTACTAAATATATGTAATACTTTAATTTCAAAGATGACAACAATTGCATTTGTTTGAACAAAGCTTAAATAGAACACAAATAATCTTAGGATTGATGAGATATAAGATATAACAAATCACAGAGAACAAATTATATGAAAACTTTATTTTTAATAAATAGTCATCGAAACGATAAGAAAAAGTTTTTTATTGTTTGTGTAGTATGACCAAAAAAGAAAATTTGTTAGTTAAGTAAATAATTTAAATGTATGTAAACACAATAATATAATTTTTAGTTTTTCATTTTATAGATCTACACGAATTTGTTAGTTTAGAAAATATATATCAACAATAACATAGAAGTAGCTCGTGAAAGATAGACAATGGCTGCAGCTGGCAAATTAATTGCTTATCTTAGGGGCTCCTGATCGCAGGTTGATTTGATTGAATTATTGGTTAGCAAAATTTTGCTAGTAGCCCATTTTCAGCTGTTTAGTTTTTGAGCAATGTGTTAATAACCTATATTCAGATGTTTGGCTTCTTTGCAATGTGTCGATAACCAATATTCAGGTGGTTTGCTCCTGTGAAATGTGTTCATAACCAGTATTCAGGTGTTTGGCTCCTTTACAATGTGTCGATAACCAGTATTCAGGTGGTTTGCTCCTGTGAAATGTGTTCATAACCAGTATTCAGGTGTTTGGCTCCTTTACAATGTGTCGATAACCAGTATTCAGGTTTTTAGCTCCTTTGCAATGTGTTGATAACCAGTATTTAGGTGGTTAGCTCTGTGTAATGTGTTGATGACCAGTATTCAGGTGTTTGGATCCTTTGTAATGTGTTGATAACCAGTAAGCAGGTGTTTAGCTCCGTGCAATGTTTTTATAACAAGTATTCAGGGGTTTTGACTCCTTTGAAATGTGTTGATAACCAGTAAGCGGGTGTTTAGCTCCGTGCAATGTTTTTATAACAAGTATTCAGGTGTTTGACTCCTTTGAAATGTGTTGATAACCAGTAAGCAGGTGTTTAGCTCCGTGCAATGTTTTTATAACAAGTATTCAGGTGTTTGACTCCTTTGAAATGTGTTGATAACCAGTAAGCAGGTGTTTAGCTCCGTGCAATGTTTTTATAACAAATATTCAGGTGTTTGACTCCTTTGAAATGTGTTGATAACCAGTAAGCAGGTGTTTAGCTCCGTGCAATGTGTTGATAACAAGTATTCAGGTGTTTGATTCCTTTGAAATGTGTTGATAACTATAAACCAGGTGTTTAGCTCTTGTGCAATGCGTTAATAAAAAGCATTCAGATGTTAGTATCTAGAGCAATGTGTTAACTGTCAGTATTTAGAAGATTGAAATATTCGTATTGGTCCAGAAAGGCATGAAGATACTGAGAACTGGGAATGGAGGAGGCTACATAATGATGAGCTACATACCTTGTACTAAGCTCAGGACATTGTTAGGATAATCAAGTCTCGTGGATTAGGTTGGGCAGGACATGCAACGTGAATGGGAGATCCAAGAACCTTGTTCAGTGTACTGACTGGCAAACCCAATGGGAAGAGACCATTGGGAAAACTTTGACGCTGATGGGAGGATAGGATTAGAATTAACCTGAAAGAGATAGGGTGTAATGAGGTATACCGGATAGAACTAGCTCAAGATAGGGATAGGGTGTAATGCGGTATACTGGATAGAACTAGCTCAAGATAGGGATAGGGTGTAATAAGGTAGACTGGATTGATATAACTAGCCCAAGATAGGGATAGTTGGTGTACTTTTGTAGGTACAGCAATTAACTTTGGAATACTATATATTATATTGTATTTTAATTGGTGTCAAATATTTTAGGGGCGAATTTCCATCGACCCTACAGTCAAAGAGGTTCATATAAACATAGTTCTATAAATGCTTAGTTTCTAAGTTAAGAGGAATTTTATTGTTTAACGATATTACATGATTAATAAGCAATCAAACTAGACAATGTTTAATAAAAACGAACTAAAACACAAGTCAGAAGATTTGGTTACAACATTTTTCAAAATGGTGTCCTGCTTCCACGCATCCTTTGAGCCTGTGTTCCATGCTTTTTCATACTCTGTTAATACACCAGGAATGTTTCGTATTTGCTCACATACATTTACGATACGCTCTCTTAAAACGTCAATATCAGGCACTGAAGTTGCGTAAACAATTGGCTTTTAAGTGTATCCAGAGATAAAAAATGTATTGAGCTCAAATCAGCTGATCAAGCAGGCCATTCAATAGATCTCGCGCGACCAATCCATCTTTGAGGAAAACGGAAATCCAAATACCGACAAACTCTCTGACTAAGTGAGCTGGGGTGCTATCATGCATGAACCATATTTTTTGTACAACATCCAAAGTTACATTGTCCATTAAATAGTGCAAATCATTTTTTAAAAAAACTGCAGATAAACGTCTCCTGTCAAACGTGGAGGTAAAAAATAGGGGCCTATAAAATGATTTTGTACGATTCCAGCACAAACGTTTAAACTGGACTTGTGTTGATGTCTGTCCTGTCACTCTGCATGATGGTTGTCTTCGCTTCAGATGTGGTTGTTATGGTAGTTGAATACTCCATCGCGTGTAAATCAGTGAACAGGAATAAATACCAAGAAATGTAGGAAAACAACACAATTTTGTTGAATGCGTTGTCAAAATGTTCTTCATGAGAGAAAGTCTGCCTCATTAAGATCTTGCACCTTGTTGAAGGTGCTAGGGGTACAAAAGGTTTTCATAAAGAAAATTCCAAATAGTCGTATGACTAACTCCTTCTCTTAATGAAATTCTTCTTCTAATACCTGATAGTCCACATTAAGAAGAACTTGTTCCTCAAGGTCAACATTTCGTACCTCTCTTGGCCTTCCAGTGTCAAAGAATCTTCTCTCAAATGATCCCGTCTCTCGCAAACTTTGGTGGAGTTGTGTGAATGATCTTATACGAGGTAAACGCCTAACGGGGTACCTTTCTGAATAAAGTACACGTGCTCTTAATGTATTTGCATCTACAAGAAAAGACCATACGTGTGGTGTATGTTTGCCATTTCACTCGCCGAATACATTTACTTGACTATTTCTTACTTCAAAATAATCTGTAGTACTTTCCACAAGAAACTATCCTCTTTAAACAACAATACAAAAGACAAATCAGCAAAACAAAACACATACGTACATTATTACCCACTCTAAAGATCAAAGATGATATTGCGTATTCATGCAACTCATTCATTAAATCAATTTGGCTTGGTTAAATATTTAAAAGAAAATCTTTAATAACTCTTAAACCAAGCTTTTCTGGAGCCATGTTTATATTAACTTCTTTTTTTTATTGTTTGGTTGATGGGAATACGCCCCTAAAATATTTGACACAAATTAAAATACATCTTTTTATATATATGAATTTATATATGCATTTATGTCGGTGACCTGGTGGTCTAGGGGTAAGGTGTCAGACTTCTGTGCTGGCGGCCGGGGTTCAATCCTCGGTCCCGGCAAAGATTTATCTGATTACCAAACCCTTCCTTCACCTCTGACAAGACATCTTGTGAATGTGGGGAATACCAGGCCGCCACCGTGGTTCGGATTCCACGTTAAACTGTAGGTCCTTCATTTCATCTCACAATCACCCTGCCATTACACATTAGCGTAAGTGCGTATAACCCGAACGGGTAGTAAGACGCGGTGCTAATAATAATAATAATAATAATAATAATAATATATGCATTTATATGTAAACGTATATTTATATGTGTTTATCTATACATGTTTTATATACATATTTATATACATATATATACATATATATATGTGTGTATGTATATATATACAGGGTGTATTTTAATTTGTGTCAAATATTCTAGGGGCGTGTTCCCATCCAAACATTTAAAAATGTCCAAAAAATATTTGTCTAAAAAGCTTAGTTTCTGAGTTATGGGAAATTTTTTTGTTCATTTAATAAGCAATTCAACAGAAGAATCAGTGCAACTAAACAAGACAATGTTTAACAGAAACAAACAAAAACACAAGAAGAAATAACATTTTGTTACAATAATTATTCAAAATGGTGTATTCTGCTTAGATGCACCCTATTAGCCTGCTTTCCATGCTTT
Organism: Timema cristinae; assembly: GCA_039000515.1. Lineage (NCBI taxonomy): Eukaryota > Metazoa > Arthropoda > Insecta > Phasmatodea > Timematidae > Timema > Timema cristinae. The sequence goes on from JBCFYV010009882.1 coordinate 90,327,872, forward strand.
TTCATACTTTTTTGAGTACACCTGGGATGTTATGTATTTGCTTACATTCATTTAAGCTACACTCTCTTAAAACGTCAGCATCAGGAGTAAACAATGGAAATTAAATGTCCCTAGAGATCAAAATTCTATTGAATTAAAATCTGGTGACTAAACCGGGCATTAAATGGATCCCCCATTACCAATACAATTTTGAGGAAAACTTTCAATAACTGTACAAATTAAACGTTTCTAGACCCATGTTTATATGAACGTTTGTTAATGTTTGGTCGATGGGAATACACTCCTAGAAGATTTTACACCAATTAAAGTACACCCTATATATACGTATGTATATCTATGCATATATGTACTCTACATATATGCATGTACAAAAGGGGTCTATGAACTTGGTATTTTCATTATAGTATAACTCGAGTCGAGTATTTCAATAAGCTACAGAGTTCGATTCGAGTTCGAGTATATCCATAATTTTAAAATATTATAAAGAGTATATATTTGTTTATTTTAAAAGTAAATAGAATATTTAAAAAGTCACCAGCGAAAACCAACATAAAATGTGAATATTACATCTTTAAAATATAAAAGAGATTTTAAAAATATATTTAAACGCTCACAAGGCCTTAATATAAGGATAACACTCATTTATAAATAGTAGATACTGTAGGAAACAGTTTAATAAATAGAAATGTTGTTTTTAAAATTAAAAAAACACCGATCTTTTAAAAAATATTTTAAAATGGGAACACTCAAATAAAAATGAAAAAAATAATTGAAATTGTGTTAACACTCATGTCTTTAAAATGACAATAACACAAAGTTCATAAAATTTAATCAATAAAAGTCAAATTATTCTAATATAATGACATCAATCTTGTGCCTGTACAATTACAATGTCTAGCAAGTTTAAAGTCTCTCATTCAAAAAAACCAGTTTCTCAGCATTTTCAGATAAAATATTCTCCCGACGCACTGAAATAATCTTTCCTATTTTCGAAGACAACCTTTCATTGTCTACTTGAGTGGTTATAACCACAATACAATGTCTGGCTAATGGTGCAAATATATTAAAACGGTGTCTACTTGTGCGCCACCAAAGACATGGATTGTCACCTCGGGGAATTATGGATTCGGCCTAAAACATCTTAAGCTGGTAAAACTCATCATTACTCTTATTATATGTGGTAAAGTAAAAGGTATATTGAAGTTCCGACATAATTTAAATATGACAGCAAACTGTTATGAAGTGTAAAATATTTGGCAACAAACCATAAACTTTACTTGAGATAGATATGTGTGTCTCATTCCTCTCGTTAAAAGCAGACCAAAGGGATATTTTAATTTATCTTGGAGGATTTTACAACATTTATTGGGCCAATTTCTTGGTAAGTACTAGGCTTAACTGTTTTCCTAATTTATTGTACAAATTCACGCATACTTAAATCTTTTTCTTGTGCATCTAGAACTATTGCTTTGGATCTAGGGTCGGGTATTACAGCATTTCGAGAAACTTTTCAGTAACTATAGCGGAGCCTAAAAATCTTGATAAAAGCCCTTGCTCAAGCTGTTTAGCAAATACTTTTGCAAAATAATAAGACTTGAAAATTGATGTACTAATATTGTTTTAATGTAATCAATGGATGAAACCAATAAAAAATGATTAACAATTATGAAAAGATTTTGCAAAAATAGATCAAAATTATCAAAATATTGACTATTGTTAAGATCTTTAAAAAAAATTTGAGATATAGATTGTTGAACAAAAGATAATATCAACATTCTATAACAGTAAAAATTTGAATGATCAAAAGAATAAATTTTCAATAAAAAGTTGACTAGTGATGAAACTTTAAGGAGTCAAAATGAGAGCTAAATAAAAATGATCAACATAATATGTAAAAAAATTATATGTATTTATGAATACATTTTAAATGAAAACTAAATGATGAATTATAGTGGAAATAGATTTTTTTAGCACTGCGTCTTACTAACCACATTTGCGTTGAGGGATAGTGGAAAACCATTTAGGAAAAACCACTCCCAGTTCACCCAGCTGAGATTCGAAACTCAATCTGCCCGTCCTCGGCAGTCTAGCTTGACATGAAGCTAGCGCGTTAGCTAACTACGCAACCGAGGCAGTTAAAAAGATGTTACCCAGTTGTTAAACTTTACACAAGTTAAAGTGTATCATTAAGGCATGTCAAAACCAGAATCTACGTTGCATATTGAATATTACATGAAATTTTAATGTCATCCTTTATAAACAATAATTGTTGATAAAAAGTCACAATAATACAAAAGTGTGAATGTCAAAATCAAGGAATAAATAAATAGTATAGCCTATAGTGAATTATATAATTTTTTACATATTAAGGATATATTTTCTTAATTTAATATAAAACTATGTGTGATTTCAAAGTCTCATTTTAATATGTAATCCCTTGCTCCTTGATGTCAAAGATGGTTGAAGACCAACCATTGAATTTATTTTGATATGTTTTGGTATTTAAACACCATCTTCAGGATTACTAAATGACAAAATAAAGTAAGATTAGATATAATAAAATATGTGAGTTAACTGAAATAAATTAGTAATGAAATTGGAATATTAAAAATGTTGATGAAATTAGATTATTGCATGGCAAACTCACGGTTTCATCTTGTATCAACCATTTGCATTAGATTATTTAGGTGGATGATTAAGCCGTTGTTTCTTGCTCTGTTAACTCTATCTTTCAACGGAGCTATGACTGTAATAGGTAACTAACTATATTACGCACAGTAGCCAACCAATCTGTGATACAAAGTCCTTTATTTGCGTCAACAATAGCAAGTTGGAGAATGTGTGCAAAACATGGGACATGTTGAATTGTTGTACAATACAGAACATTTACATTTTTTCTACCATTGTCTGACACAAAATAAATAGGTACACTCATTTGAATAAGTCTCCAAGACTGGAGAAAGTCATTCAGTTTCGACCTAATAGCTTCACCAGTGTAAGTACCTGGAAAAGAAAAAATTTCAAGGACGTGACTTTTTAACATAAACTCCTCTGTCATATAGTGGCATGTCAAAGGTATATAGTCTTCCATAATCTGGGATGTCCGTATATCTGTGGTTAGACCAAGTGAGTATTAGCCCCGTTCTTCATCTGAACTAATTTATATTTTCAGTGCTCTCTTTTGTTCCTCATACAAGTTATTTTTTATGATATTTCATGAAAATATTGTTGGTGAAGGAAGTTTATACTTTGTCTACATGGTGGCACAAAATAACTTAAAACCTAGAACTTCAAAAAATGTGTATTGCTGGTAGTCCAATGCCATCATCTTGCCAATAATTAAAATTATTTCCTTGCTAAGTGAACTATCTTTAGAAAGTAGAGTGGACTTGCGTGCTTTTTTCTTATCTTTTCCTTGATGGGTTAAATTTAAATTGTTTATTTGGTTTTTCTAATTATTAAAGTTAGCTAAATTTTTTGGTTGAAGGTTGAGGTGACGAATCATGCTCGTTGTGATTCCAGTGAGAATTTTCAGTATGGCGTTCCATTTTTTACATTCAACGCTCATTTTGTTTGGTTAAAAAAATACACATCGGTGTATTAACTTTATTTGTCAATGTATCAATTGTTGATGTTGCACTACAGCCCTAAAACTCCTCCATTGTTATCAAATGATCAGTTTTTTTACTTTATAGGCCTATGTATTTGTACTAATAATGTAAAAAATATAAACTTTTATCAATTTCCTTCCTTTATAACATCTGGTAATTTATTTTTAAAATACTGTATAAAGTCTGAAAAATACACTTGTGTAAACTATAAAATCAAACGACACAACTTTTAAACTAGGCATGTAATAGATTGTTTTCTTAAGCCCTTGTATTTATATAGAAGTAAAACTATCACCTTTATAAAACATAGTTTTTATTGAATTAAAATGAGTCCTCAAACTTTTAATGAGCTATAATTTCCCCAAAATAAGACTCCGTAACTTAAATTACCCTATAATAAAACGTAAGAATCATAAGTATTGTTAGAAATTTGAAATGTTTCGTATTTCGTTTCTTAGTCCTTAAAGTACTTATAATGCCATGTCACTTCTTCTGTTCCAATTCCTTTCCTTTATGTGCAAATGCACACGTGCCGTCGCTTGAAATGATCTTATCATGAAATTGGTTTCAAATCAATTTTTGATGCTTTTAAAAGTTGATGTACATAATTTAAAATGAAAAATAGGATTGTTAAAATATAATTTCTTGTAGACAATAA
>JBCFYV010009882.1:90332240-90411060 GCA_039000515.1 Timema cristinae
CAAACATTCAAATTTTTTTCTAAATTTTTGTAAGCAAACCACCCTTAAATTATTATTTTTTATATAAATAAAAGATATATTATTTTTGATATATAAAATAGTCCCCTGGAATCAATTTTTAAGGGAAATCACTAAATTCATTTTTTAAATATTCAAATTAAAAAAAGTCTTACTCCAGGGTCGAATACCCCCCACCCCCCACCCCACCCCAATAGAGTTATACAGCTTTTTTTTATCATGTTCATGCAAACACTCCTCAGATATATATTTTAAGCAAAATCATTATAGCCATTTTCTAAATCAATCTTCAGTAAAAGACACTTTATCAAAATTTTACCCAAAACAAAGTATGCAGGATTACTTGCCATCTCAGACACTCCCAAGATACCCATTTAGATCCAAATCGTTTAAGCAATCTTAAAAAAATTTCCAGTTTGGAAAATCAATCATCAATAAACTACCTATAAATGAGATTTAATCAAATACACAGTGATAATTGTCATGTCAAACATTCCCAAGATACCCACTTGGAACCAAAACGTTGGGCCATTTTTTTAAAATATTTAAAGCTTTTAAAAAATAAGTAACATTAAACTACCCATAAGTAAGTTTTTACTAAAAGAATGTAAACAGATTTTTTTTGTCAAACACTCCTAATATACCCAATTTGGAATCCAATCATTTTAGCCATTTTTAATTTATCTAAATTTTTTGAAAAATTTGGTCATCATTTTAACTAACCCTAAACCCAATTCTTGCCCAAAAACAAATAACATAGTGATTTTTTACCATGTAAACAAATCCTATATATGCATTGTATACAAAATCATTGGAGCCATTTTCGAAAAATTTTGAACTAAAATAAATTACTCATCAATAAACTACCCTTAATTGAAGAGTTAGGGTAGATTTTTTTTGTAGTGTAGTTCTATAATATCTAAACAAGAAGTTTGAACAAAATGCATCAAATTGTTTGGAATCTGTGTCCTAAAACAGACAAACAGACATGGTTACAGTCAAAGTCAAAATACACATTTTTTTTGTTAGTGTTCACAGAAAACGAAAAAATTTCTCATAATTTCGAGATCGATTTATTTCACAATCATAATACTTTTTTATGTGATAAATTAAAAAATTGCAGCCAATTTTTTACGTTTGGAAACTAATGCACCACGAATATTTAAATAAGATTTTAAAAATCTATTCTTCTGATAACATTGGTGAAATTACAGAGACTAGTTGGTTGTGAAGAAAAGAATCGATAAGCTACTTTCAAAGGAGGAATTAAATAGTTTATTTTTTCAACAGTCAATCTATAATGAGGAATTTTGAATTAAGCCACCCTGTTTCTATTTTAAGGGGTTTGTACTATCCTAAGCCCTCCAATATTTTTTCCGTATATAAAAACCCATTTATAAAATTGTTTTAAAATAATTTTAGCTAAACAGACTTAGCCCTTGCCCCTTGTGAGAAATTATATTGTGTCAAGTAGTTTCATACAACAACAAAAATATAAATATCCATCATAAACATCTATAACTATCAGCATGGTAATTTTAAGTAGTAATTACATATTTATAAATCATGCTATAAAATGGTAGTCGAAGAGGATGTCTAAGAATTGTGCCCCATCTTACCCATATATTCTATGAGTGTTTGTTTCGAAAGACTTTAAAAAGCTTTACACTATAATTTCCATACCAGCTAAGTTAATTATACGTCTTTATTTCTATTATATTGAGTAGATCACAAGCTAAGCCAATCTTTAAGCTTTAAGGGAATCCAGGCATATTTTACGAGATAAATATTGCCATTGTGATGTGTATGTGTATGGGTTTAACATAAGTAACTTCAATAAATTCAAATCATGATAGCAATAAAATATCTTGGAAGTGTTTGGATCTGTAGAGCACTGTGTGGTTTTCTTAAAACTTCAAACAAATTTTCTACTGTGTTTCATAGATTTTTCCTTGGTTAAATAAAAAAACTAAACATGTCTTCCTCCCAAGTGTTTTTAAAATATCCATTTACAGTCGGCCTATCCTTAAAATAGTGTAAATAACGATTAGCCCGGAAAAGCAGTAAGAGCCATGGCACATATAAATGTAATAAGTTTAGTTTTGTGTGGAAGAAGGTTGAACTCTACACTAATTACTATTAAAAACAAAATCCAAAATAATAGCTTATGGAGTCATATAATTTAAAAAAACTAAAATTATTTCAAACAGTTTATAAAGGCATTTAATTAATTAAATTTTGTCTCTAAAGGCACATTCTAAATAGCTTCTAGGAGCATTTGATTTTTTTTAATCCAGCGAGAATTAATATAAATAGCTTTTAAGGGCATCCAATTTTCAAAAAACTTGTAATAAAAAAAACCCAATCCAAATAGCTTATAGAGTCATATGGTTCTCAAAAAAAATATCACTCTAAATATCTTCCAAAGACAAACAATTTTTAAAAATTTGCTAGAAGAGGGCCCATAGCAAATAGCTTCTAAGGCTATTTCATCAATTATAAATTCAGGCAGAAAATCGTTTAAAAATAGCTTCTAGAGAAATAAAATTTTCAAAAATATGCTGAGGGATTATTTCAAATAGCCTTTAGAGGAATCATATTTTTTTTAAAAAATCTAATGGATAACCACTCTAAGGTTATCAGAATTTAGAAAAATTATTGGGGAAAGGCACCGGAACCCTCCTTTTTTTCTTTCTAAATTAACCTTATCCCTTCCCCTCATTGTATAAATAAGGCTCCCCCAACACTGGAAAGTATTTTTATAAATAAAATAAAAATAGAGAATCATTTTTATTATTGACCCCAAAAAATGTGCTTTGTATAATCCGCCTTTCCTACCGTGTTCTTAATATATATTTCGAGAAGTAAATGTTTAAGAAAATACTATCCATGAAATATAAACCACTTGAAGGGTAATCCAGAATTTAAAATTTTAGCGTGGAAGGACCCTAAGGCCAACATATTAGTTGAATCCACCCCCACCCCCCCGCTCCCCCACCCCTGAGCCCCCCATCCTGCCGCAAATTCCAAAGAGCTTCCGGAGCCCCTGTTAACATATGAAGTATGGTTTGTAATATTATGAGTATATTAAAACAAAATATAAAACAACTAGAAAGCTGTTGCCCGCGGCTTTGCTCGCGTGGAAGTTGATTATATACAAATACGAAAATATACATATGTATTTACAGATTAATTTAAAATATTACGTTACGTTGATGACCATAACTTGACCATAACTTGACCATAACTTGACCTCTGATCAAAAATAATGCAAGTCCGATACAAACTTTCACCCCCTTTTTCATCCCTTATTAAATAAAATTTCCAAAATTCCTGAAACACGTATTTATTTGTTTTACGTCAATAACCGAAATACAAAATTTTATTTATGTAACTTTCAAAATGACGGACTTTCATACATATTATCATACATATTATCATCCCCTATTTTGACCCCTTTGGGGTGGAATTTTCTAAAATCCTTTCTTAGTGTGTGCCTACTTAACAAAATGAATATACAGTCCGAATTTCATGCTTGTAGCCTTGATAGTTTGCGCTCGGCGATGATGAATCAGTCAGTCAGTCAATCAATCAGGACATGTTATTTTATAAGTATAGATATGAGGGACATATACATATTTTTATTTTATTTTATGTTATAATATAGGTAATTGCTAAGAAAATATGGTACGAAGCTACTGTTTATTTCTCTTTAGAGAATAAAACACAGTTTATGACATCTTTATACGTCCAGCCTCCACGGTGTTAGGCCCCTAATCAAGAAATATTTGAGATATTTACTCTTGAAAAAACAAATGTGTGGATTTTTAGCAAATGGCCCATTATAACAGTTAAACTCAATTAGTTATTTATAGGAGTCCATGTTTTTCCTGGTTGTCCAAATATATTGACCTACTCACAAATTGTACATCAGTGAGACCCAAGTAGGCCCATCTTGATTATCTGATTTTTAAATTTGACCTACTTCCATCGAGAACAAAAGTGAGACCTAAGTAGGATTATACCTCACTCTCTAGCTAGTACTGATTGTCAAAATGTATTGACCTACTTATTGGTAGTTTAACATTGAGATCAAAGAAGTCCCATGTCTCACTCTCTGGTTAGTCCTGATTGTCAAAATGTATTGACCTACTTATTGGTAGTTCAACATTGAGATCTAATTAGTCCCATGTCTCACTCTCTGGTTAGTCCTGATTGTCAAAATATATTGACCTACTTATTGGTAGTTCAACATTGAGATCTAAGTAGTCCCATGTCTCACTCTCTGGTTAGTCCTGATTGTCCAAATGTATTGACCTACTTATTGGTAGTTCAACATTGAGATCTAAGTAGTCCCATGTCTCACTCTCTGGTTAGTACTGATTATCAAAATGTATTGACCTACTTATTGGTAGTTCAACATTGAGATCTAAGTAGTCCCATGTCTCACTCTCTGGTTGGTACTGATTATCAAAATGTATTGACCTACTTATTGGTAGTTCAACATTGAGATCTAAGTAGTCCTATGTCTCACTCTCTGATTGTCCAAATGTATTGACCTACTTACTAGTAGTTTAAAAGTGATACCTAAGTAGGCCCATGCCTCACTCTCTGTTTAGTCCTTATGGTTCCAAATTTCACCTACAGGTAGCACAACAGTAAGACCCAAGTAGGCCTATGCATCACTCTGTGGTTAGTCCTAATTGTCCAAATGTATTGACCAACTTACTGGTAGTTTAACAGTGATATCTAAGTAGGCCTATCTTAATTATATGATTGTCAAAATTTGACCTTCCCACAGCCAGGAAAACAGTGAGCCCAAAGTAGGCCCATCCTAAATCTCTGGTTGGACCTCATTGTCAAAATTTAACCTAATTATAACCAGTATATCAGTGAGACCAAAGTAAGCCCATCCTAAATCTCTGGTTGGACCTCATTTTCAAGATTTAACCTAATTACAACCGGTATATCAGTGAGACCAAAGTAGCCCCATCTTAATTGTCTTACTATACCTCTTGTCCAAATTTATTGAACTACTTACAGTCAAAATAGCGATGACAGTCATGTAGGTATATACATTTCTTTGGACATGTGCCTTGAATCGCTGCTTCAGAACACTAAGGAGTGTTTGTGGTAGAGATCTAAACACAAATTAAAAAATATGTTTTACTAAAATTAATATACAAATGGCAAATCGTTTATAGATTTGTATAAGTATCTTGAATGTTTTTTCTTAAATACTTGTTTAAAACGTAAAAAATTAAAATATCTAGGTATAATTTTTTTTATTAATAAGACTACTACCCAAATTTGTTAGGGACTTAGTCTAAGGGAGTAATTAAGGGGATATTCCCTATCATTATCCGATGAAATAATGTAGAATGTAATCTTTTTAAACTATCCCTAGTATACCTGTACATGATTCTAGTGATTTAAATCTAATCTTCAGTGTCAGTAAAACACCTAAGAACTGCTGGTATTTGAAGTTAAAATGTTGTTTTGTTTTAAGTTAAAATATATATATATATATTCATGTCAAAATAAAATTTAATCATAAATATTTAAATTTGTTCACTCTTAAAACAATTTTTATCTATGAGTTTTAGGTAAGTGTATATTATATTTAAACAAATAATAAGCAAGTTTTACCTGAATTTCATCAGGCATTTCCAAACATATAAAAAAAACTTAAATATTTTTTTTTCGCGATTAAAGTACTTTTGTTGCATATCTGTGTATGTATTTTAGGTGACCAACTCTCAAAATTAAATTAATTTTAATAGTGTTTCACTTGTGTTTAATCAATATTATCATGTTAAAATAAGATTTAAAACTAAATTAAGGGAAAATATTCAAGTTTATTATTCATGGTATTATTTTTTATATAACATGTTGATAAAGTGAAATTTAAGCCTCGTCATTATTAGTTTAAATGTGAGGGTAATTTACCTATATATTCTCAAAATATATACCTAACAATGAAAAAATCGTATTTTTCTCTTTAAAGCAACCTTTAGTTGCTGAAACTACCTGTAACTTGAAACTTATGCTCACCATCTTGGTCAGTAGCAGCTTAAACCTAGATTGCATTTAATTATCTCTTGTAAGCTACAATAATAAGTTACTATCTAAAATACAGAATTATATGAATATTAAAGAGATTTATTAAAATGTCAACGAGTTTAATACAAGTTTTATCAAAATAATAAAAATAACTTTTCTTAAAAAGTTGTGCATTTTTTACTACTTTGCATTGAAATATATAATAGTATTTTTATGCTTAATCTAGATAGTTTTATTTAGTTTGGATGACCATTGTAATGATTTCTTAATTAAAGTTATTAATACCAGTTTGGGTGTGGCCGTGGTAGCAAAGGTAGCACTCTAAAAATTGGAGTAAAAAGATGTAAAAATACTATATTAATCTTAATTTCCACTTACCTAACATCTATCATTTCCACTCTTCCATCGCTAATGGGAAAATACATAAATTTACTCACTGTACTCATCGTAAAACCACCAAACAATTATTTTGCCAAAAGGATTGTTAAAACACTGCTGAGAGGTGCGTCGCTGACGTGGAAATGTCAGTTCTGGCGAAGAGGTAGAAGAATATCGATCATCTATCTCTGATTATCGATTTCACACTGGTGATTTGTTTGAAAGGCAAAATAAGCTATATTTTATTCTGAGTGAAAACTAATAGTTACAATAAATAATTAAAACACTGAATAGAACTTGTAAAAATAGTATCACTTGTGTATCAACAATAATAATATTAATAAAGACAATAATTTTAAAAACAGCACATAAGTTTCTTAAACCGTATCGAATCGATGCGTATTGTTCTAGGTCGATGTATACAATCGCTTGAATGGCATCCCTACTTAGTAGACCAGAATTTGTCACAAACTATAAGAAAAAATGGCGACATAACTATATTATGCTAATTTAAAAAAAAAATCTAAACTCCACAATTTTCTTTCAAGGTGTAAATCATAATAATCAATGCGTTTGTTTTACATTAAAATACTATTTTTCTTGAAACAACACAAATTTAATATGATTAGGAAACTAATTACCTTTAATTAATTAGCTATACATCCTAACCAAGACAGAGCGTGAATCAATAATAAGTATAAGGCATGTTCTCCCTCTGGTCCAACGTTTGGAAACGACCTTCCCAGTCAGCTCGGATATCCAGATAACACCAGCTTTTCGCTCGTCCAGAGTTATCGCTTGGGAACTTAGGAAAGGAATTTTACCTAGACAAAATTTGCAGAAACAAGTGACGACTATAAACGTAATAGAAATAATATAAAGTTGGATGTTTCTATCGACTTTATAATTTGGTTCGTCTCTACATCTCATTTATTCCCGTTTCCTTTTTAGCTTTGATTATAAATTATTATTATTTCAAGTTTTTAAAAAGATAAATAATTAACTATATTGGTTTTCATAAAATAACTCATTTAATAATAGTTTACTAATAACCGGTTTTTGAAAAACTTAAAACTTTGTTTAAATAGCTACAACAATTTTCTTCAAAATTGGTATCTGGAGACAATTTTTACATGATGATAAATCATAATTTATGTTTATTTTTTAAAATAAATTAATATAAAGGTAGTTTACACATTTAAGAAAGGTTGTAATTTTTCAAAACTGACTTTCAAGATTTATTTTAAAATGGGTATATGGGAGTGGTTTTTCATGATAAATAAGAATATTTTTTTATTTTTATAAATATATAACAAATTCTAGGGTATTTTTAAACTAGTACATTTTTTTAAATTTAAATTAAAAAACTTATTTAATGAGTTTGTTTGAAATCCATATATGAAGAGTGTTTGGTGTGATAAACACGATAATTTAAGGTGATTATTCTTAGGAAAACTTCCTTGAAGGTAGTTTACTTAAACACTTTTTAGAAAAATCTACTATGTGAGAAAGTTTGTAAGATTGTAACGTACCATCTATTTGACTTATTATTAATACCATTTTCATAGAAAATATAAACATAGTTTTTGAAATCAATATTGAAAACATTTGACATATTATAGTGTAGTTTATAGGTAGTGAAAACATCAATCAAAAGTGACCTTTTAAGAACACATGACTTGACGTATGAGTAAGTGAAAATTGGTCCACGTAGTAACTTTTCTAGATGTCATATGTGACCTTTTCTATGAAAGTTGTACTTTAGTTCCCTTCCGAGCTGTCAAATATAATTCTACTGGACGTGAATAAATTATAACTGTATTCCTGAAGTGTATGCTTCTAACAATGGACATCTTCACTTCTAACTCAAGACATACTCTGGAAGGACGATATTTTATGACAAGGGAACCTGGAAATATAGATTATAACCAGTTTTATGTTTAAGTTTCTTTCTCTATGCCTTTATTGATGAATTGCCTTATAATTCCAACGTCTCCCTATCTCTTGAATTAGGAAATTAGTTACTAAAGCGTACTAAAAAACAGCTTATGGAATAAATTCAAAATGTTAAATTACCAAAATAAGTGTACACGAACACGAGCGTCGATGTCGAGGGGGAGAAGGGGGACAAGCCTCCCTCTTCTCCCGATAATCTTCTCAAATATGAAGTTCTTGTACTGTAAAAGAAACGGTGAATTGTTTTATTCAAAATATTGAAAACCCACTTTTGGAGCAATGCATAAATGATAAAGGTTACTTCTTTTTAAAAAACTTATCTAAAGAAGTCTGTTATCATTTTTTTCGTGTTATTTAATCATTTTATATTTAATATAATTTTTATTTTCTGATTAAAGTTCGTTTTGTCACTTTGATAAATAAGAACTGTTGCCACCTATAGGCATAAAGGCTAATTGTCGGGCTTATCTAGTCTGTTATACCGGTGACGAGGGGTCGGGGCTCAAGTCCCGGCTGGTTATAGTGATGGTGTTTTTTCTCCATTGTTTTTCTACTCTCCCTCCCCGCGATTGTGGGTATATTTACTCTAAATTCTAACTTGCTTACCCTTACCCTATTGATTGATTAATTAGTCACTAGCCCCAAGGTTGGTTTGATACACTTCCGGAGCTGGGCATGAGCTCAGCGCTTCGGCTAGTTAGTGTTGCCCACACCATTTGGTAGAAAGCGCATGCACTGGGAAAGTTCAGAAAGTACGGTGGTTTCCCGTTGGTTTCTGCACTAGATTTCTACGAAAGAGTGAGAGAGATCCTACAAATTTCACTGCAAAAATATACCTATCCAGGGTTCTTTTACATGGCACAATCGACATGGGACTGACGGCTTTACTTCCCCTCCGAAGGAAGTTGTGCTACGGATTATTATCGCTCAAGAAATGTCCGTAAATCTCGGCTGGGTTTGAACCCACGAACATCGGGTCCCTTATCCAAAGACTCTCGTGGTTGACACTACCACATTAGCAATTAAATACGTTTAGCCCTGATGGGTATTATATCACGGTGAAAAATATAAGAAAAAATAATTAATTGCTTTATTTTCTAAATAATATTAGTGTAAGTGGCCTGTAATAATTGGAGACAGTAAAAGCCTATAAGGGACATGTTAACTCCCTACCAACTATACTTTGATTTTCTTACTAAGGATCACATTTGTAATATATATCTTAAGAAAATAAAAAAATAAATCTTTTGAGACCAACATTGATCATATTTTACTCTATTATTAGAGATTACTTATAGGTAATGATAATTCCTATCAAAAAAGATGGTGATCACATGACTTAAAGTATTAATACGCGAAAGTAGATTTAGTAACTTTTTCTAGTCTCCAGGTGTGTCCATTACTAATAAAATTGGGGTACAGTACTGAAAGGTAACCTACCAATATGTTAAGAAAAAAAAATGTTCACTATGTTGTAAAATAAATACAACTTTACTAAATGTAAAAAAAAGTGTTGATTTGTTAAGCAATTTAAATTTATTTTTACTAGTTTACATGGATGAATGCTATAACTAGCCATAACGATGACGGATTAATATTTTGACATTAAAATGCAACACGAAATTCTGAGATATTACTTACTCTATGGTATTAGGAACGCGAAAATTCATTGCCGTCCTTAAAAAAGAGTACGCCACCTATACGTTTCTTGAGCTAGTTTTATCCATTCCCACCTCATTACACCCTATGTGTTTCATGTTCATTATAATGTTATCCTTCCATCTGCATCTATGTCTTCCCAATGGTATCTTCCGATTGGGTTTGCCAGTCAATGCCCTGAACACGGTTCTAGATTCTCCCATTCACGCTGCATGTCCATCCCATTGTATTCTACGAGATTTTATTATCCTTACAATGTCTTGGGATTAGTACAGGGTATGTAACTCACCATTATGTAACCTCCACACTTCCCAGTAGCCTCATTCATTTTATGGACCAAATATATAAGGCCGTTGTTTTTGAACGCCTTAAAAAAATTCTTCGTGTAAGTGATGTAAGGTAAGAGACCACGTAACACACCCAAAAAAACGGTAAAATAATTGCTGTGTATACTCTCTAAGTTTTAAAAACTGATTAATTTCTAGCCATTGACAATCGAATTTATATTAACAAATCTGTGTTTTAATACGGTACATTTTTTATTTTGTTGTAGTGAAATTATTAATAAAATTAGTCAGAATGATTGGTTATACCATCACTGATGACAAATATATTAATTTTAAAATGTGTTTATAATGCATTTTATGGTATAGTACTCCTGGCCATTCTGATGTGATGGCACGGTAGAGTTAGCACCTAGCTCAGTTAGGTAATACAGCTAGAACTAGACGTCTTAAGAGCCCGTCTCACCCCCATGGGTAGCACCTAGCTTAGTTAGGTAATACAGCTAGAACCAGACGTCTTAAGAGCCCGTCTCACCCCCATGGGTAGCACCTAGCTTAGTTAGGTAATACAGCTAGAACCAGACGTCTTAAGAGCCCGTCTCACCCCCATGGGTAGCACCTAGCTTAGTTAGGTAATACAGCTAGAACCAGACGTCTTAAGAGCCCGTCTCACCCCCATGGGTAGCACCTAGCTTAGTTAGGTAATACAGCTAGAACCAGACGTCTTAAGAGCCCGTCTCACCCCCATGCGTAGCACCTAGCTTAGATAGGTAATACAGCTAGAACCAGACGTCTTAAGAGCCCGTCTCACCCCCATGCGTAGCAACTAGCTTAGTTAGGTAATACAGCTAGAACCAGACGTCTTAAGAGCCCGTCTCACCCCCATGCGTAGCACCTAGCTTAGATAGGTAATACAGCTAGAACCAGACGTCTTAAGAGCCCGTCTCATCTCATGTATAACACTTAATTTACATAGATAATAAAGATCGAACCAGACGTTGATGCAGTTTTCTATATCGAATGTGACTGTACATGAATTTAGACCATTGAAACCATTCTCCCATTTAATATAAAAACCTTTTAAATTAAAAGAACAATTTCACTGTTTCCATTTCACTGTTTCCATTTCACTTTTTCCAGAGAATAATGAAGACAACCGAACATCGATGCGGTTTCTTGTTTGAGCTTATCAGCTTTTTTTACACTAGTCTACTAACATTTTTTAGCAAAGTGTTTTACTACCCGTTCGGTTTATACATTTATACTAGTTTTAAATCTAAAGGCTGGGAAAAGAGTATTTTATAAATAAAATGCACCTATATTTACCAAAATAATGGATGGAAAAGCCTCCCTTAATCCATTCCCTCGGATTCAAACACCAACATCTCCAGTGAGGTTGACTCTATAGACACCTGGAACTCCATTCATAACTAGCCCCAGACCACTCTCCCCCCAGTCATACCTCCGTGCTTAGGCACCACGTTAGCACAAAGTGCAAGTTTCATAGTCTGTCTTAGTACGCCTCAAATTTGGTGCTATACTAAATACAGGACAACACCTACCTAGACCAGAATGTAATGGGACAGTTTCGTAGTCAGACTTTAGTTAGTACGCCTCATTTACGGTGCTATACTAAATACAGGACAACACCTACCTAGACCAGAATGTAATGGGACAGTTTCGTAGTCAAGACTTTAGTTAGTACGCCTCAAGTACGGTGCTATACTAAATACAGGACAACACCTACCTAGACCAGAATGTAATGGGACAGTTTCGTAGTCAGACTTTAGTTAGTACGCCTCAAGTACGGTGCTATACAAAATACAGGACAACACCTACCTAGACCAGAATGTAATGGGACAGTTTCGTAGTCAAGACTTTAGTTAGTACGCCTCATTTACGGTGCTATACTAAATACAGGACAACACCTACCTAGACCAGAATGTAATGGGACAGTTTCGTAGTCAGACTTTAGTTAGTACGCCTCATTTACGGTGCTATACTAAATACAGGACAACACCTACCTAGACCAGAATGTAATGGGACAGTTTCGTAGTCAAGACTTTAGTTAGTACGCCTCAAGTACGGTGCTATACTAAATACAGGACAACACCTACCTAGACCAGAATGTAATGGGACAGTTTCGTAGTCAGACTTTAGTTAGTACGCCTCAAGTACGGTGCTATACAAAATACAGGACAACACCTACCTAGACCAGAATGTAATGGGACAGTTTCGTAGTCAAGACTTTAGTTAGTACGCCTCATTTACGGTGCTATACTAAATACAGGACAACACCTACCTAGACCAGAATGTAATGGGACAGTTTCGTAGTCAGACTTTAGTTAGTACGCCTCAAGTAAGGTGCTATACTAAATACAGGACAACACCTACCTAAGCTTGAATGGAATGGGCCAGTTTGGCATATGAAACTGACCCTTTCATTATGGTCTAGGTAAGTGTCATCTTGTATTTAGTATATCACCGTACTTGAGGCATGCTAAGTCTGTCTACGAAACTGGCCCATATAAATCTGCCCCTAGGAAAACATCCAAATGAACTGTGAGTGTTAAAAGATTTGGAACTACAAATAACGCCCGCAGCAACACATGGCCCGTACGGGAGCGTGAAACAACGCTACGTTCCGCCACCACTAGAAGCGAATAATAGTAACTAGTTGTCTCGGCCGAAAAATTAACCTCTTTCGGAAACACGAATTTTTAAATTGAACAAAAGGGGTTAGAATGGGGAAAAAATATTTAAAGGGAAAAAATGGTAAACGGGGCTAAAGGTTACAAAACAATATTTTTAAATTTTGGATGTAAATATGAATAACATGAAAATAACATGAATTCTTAAACTCTACATTTTTATGACAAATTATATACCTTAATTAAGAATAATAATAATAATAATAATAATATTTAGCATCGCGTCTTACTACCCGTTCGGGTTATACGCTTTAAGTACTAATTACGCTAATGGATTAGGAATTGGGAAGGTTGAATTATAGGAAGTGAACCGCATTTGCGTGGAGGGAGAGTGGAAAACCATTTAGGAAAAACCACCCCCAGTTCACCCGACCGAGATTCGAACCTCGATCTCCTCGTCCTCAGCAGTAGAGCACAACACGACAAACGCGTTAGCCAACTACGCCACCGAGGCGGGTCTTAATTAAGAAGATTAACTTATAGGTCATACAGGGTATATTATTAATTAGATAATTCTCCAGATAGATAAATTAGAGAATCTATTCATAAACAACGTTGTTTGTGGAAAACACATTTTTCTCTGTATCAATTACTTTTTCTTCAGTTAGGAATATTTTTACGTATTGAATGCACGGGATCGGCTGAATGCAACGTATAATTTCCCATGTGCAAATAAAGGGTTCAGCAATAAGATCCCAACTTCTGTAAAAGTTTATTTTCACCTTGACTCTTATTAATGATAGTGGCAAAATCAATAGTCAATGGAAAAAGCTTGCGTTGTAATTTGAATGGAAATGTTTTCTGAAGGAGGTAATTTAACTATAAGAATAAATACTCGTTCCTGCGTGATGCTCCAATGAGTACGTCACGATCAATGGATGTATTGTGCATAATTATGTTTCGCTCACATTCTTGTACCCTTTATCAGAACATTTATTGTGTTAAAGTTCAGCATAAGACAATAACACACACAATTTCGTTTTCTTTGAGCTCCAGTCTGTGTGTGGGTAGACCACTTTATTCCAGACTGTTTAAAAATTATTTAAGTAACGGTGAGTATTCCCTGATATCGTCGCTAGCATTATTATTATTATTATTAGCGCCGCGTCTTACTACCCGTTCTGGTTGTACGCACTTGCGCTAATGTGTAATGGTATGGTAATTGTGAGATGAAATTGGAGGACCTACAGTTTAACTTGGGATCCGAACCACGGTGGAGGCCTGGCATTCTATAGATTTACAATTTGTGATTAATACACGTCTTGTCAGAGGTGAATGAAGGGTTTGGCAATCAGATAGATCTGTGTCGGGATCGTGGATTGAACCCCGGACCCCAGCACAGAAGTCTGACACCTTACCCCTGGACCACCAGGTCACCGCGTCGCTAACAACACTACCGTAATAACTCCAAATATCACCAGGAAATTTTCATAGAAATTCGCTGTTAACATTGGTGCAGTCTTCATTTTTTGGAGCCAAAATTGATTTGCCAATGATTGTTTTGTTAGCGATGATTTGCTTGATATTTGTCCATATACTAGCAGCAAGCCATGTTCCATTGAATAACTTAATTTTTTTTTTAATTATTAGATACTTTTTTAACCCTTTTTGCCCTTCTTTTATCTTTCTTTCCATTTTTACCAAATGCTATCCCTCCCAGGTGAAGCTGGGTACTTCATGTTAGTGAGATTAATAAAAAATTTAAAAGAAAAAGCATAGTGAGGAAAGTGAAATCAATGTGTTGTGAGAAGCGATACATGACTGTTAAGTATATCTGGGCCAATTAGTATTAAAAATAAGCTTTTCACTACAACTCCTTCTACAATTAACTATTATGAACCAATTTTAAGCGTTGAGGTCTTAATTTTTCTGTCTAGCCTTACAGATTCGCATCTAATGTTCATAATTTTAATAATTATACTCAAGAAAGTGTTAGCTGACCTTTTATATATGTATTTAAAATTTTATAATTTTTATAAAAAAACACAAACTTCTTCCTAGACGCAATTTTAAATACTTGGACCATTAATTGAAAACCTGCACGTCACTACGAAAGGATTAAGACCTCAACGGTTCAAATCGGTTCAGAAATGGAGATGTTGTGGTGACTATGGAGGTTTAATAAT
Organism: Timema cristinae; assembly: GCA_039000515.1. NCBI lineage: Eukaryota > Metazoa > Arthropoda > Insecta > Phasmatodea > Timematidae > Timema > Timema cristinae. Next base: position 90,347,436 of record JBCFYV010009882.1, read on the forward strand.
GTAGAGAATGGCTTGTCTGGGCTATGTCAATCTGTAGCTCACTTTGTAGAAAGATTAGCTAGTACTAATATAACGTTGCCCAGGGAACGCCCTAATGTACTAATCGTACATCCTTTCCGTGGAGGTTCTTCACATGTCCCGATGAGATGAAGTGAGGGTGATAGTGAATATGACGGCGTGAAGTTATTGAACAATTTTACCTTACTTAAGCCTAATTAACCAATTCATGGTGACCATTGGAAATATTCCCGTTTCAAGAATAATCCCTTGGTACCAGTCTGGAATCAAACATGGGACCTCTAGGTCAGCAGCGACGGGCTCTGACCACTGTACCACGAGGCAAGTTACTGCGAGCGAAGAAAATAGCGAATTCATCCTATTATTAATGAAAGATCAGCAAAAATAAAATGTGTTCTAGCGCATTAAACACATAATTGTTACTCAAACAAGTTTTTTTTTAAATATTGCATTGCATGAGCAAGGATATTTGTACACTTATAGAATGACATGTACTGTACATCTGCCAATGTACTCCAAATGCATTATAAAAATTATAATAAAACATACAACCAAATAATAATAGCTATCTCTCCCCAACATCTATCTCCATGTGTAGGCAATTTACAACGTTATTTATCGCTTTCGAAATGGACCACAGCCTATTAATTTAATATGAGACATGACCTTTAATTCGCGCCTTCCTACATACCACTTACTCTAATACCTTTTCTAGCCCTCACACTTCAGTTCGTTCTTTTTTTTTTTAGGTATTTAACTTAAACTTTTCAAACCGACTAATTATATCAGCACAATACTAATAATTTTATTTTTACCACTGCATGTCTACCTGTTGAGGTTATATGCCTATGTACCAATTACACTAATAGGTTGGGGACTAGGAAAGCTTAATTTAGAGGAAGTGCACCCACATTTGTGTGGAGGGAGATTGGAAAATCATTCAGTAAAATTACCCTCCCGCGACCGGGATCAAACCCCGATCTCACCGTCTTTGGCAGTCTAGTCCAACACGAGATTAGCGCGTTAAATCACGCGGCCAATGAAGGGGTGACCCATACTATACTAGCTCAAGGGTTTCCAACTTAAAAGTGCCCGGGCTACAATTTAATCCACGAGTCTAGTGGTGTGTCAAATCGTAATCGGCTATGGGGGTTGAAGGAAATATTACTAACGCAGACACACAAGTTATTATAAAATTAGAGCGCAATTAAGTTTCTTACTGAATGAACAAAAGTTGGAGCTTTCATGGATTTTCCTATGAGTGTCAAAATTTTTAGTTTATCAGCTTAAACATCAATTTATTACAGTAGATTACTTTTCCAAGAAACTCCGTGGACTGCAGAAGAAGGCATCAAGGGCCGCCAGTCGGAAAACTCTGAACTAGCCTAAATATAGAATAGTCACAACACCCAGCCCCCGGCAGTTAATTCATCACTATGCAAGAGTAAACCCACATTATACCTATGATAAATTATTTTCCCATGTCAGGAATTTTAACCCCGAACCTTTTAAATCAGTATACACACTACCGGCTGAGTTAAGGTGTCGGACAACAATATAGTACAGTGCGTAGTAGCTTAGACTGCCGATGACGGAGATCGAGGTTCTAATCTCAGTCGGATTGTGACCCACTCCCATCATTATCCCACACAAATAACACCCAGAAGTAATCACAAGGGAGTTATAAATTTATTTCATAAATAGCATGATACAGCTCAATGAGGGAGCGGAACATAAGAGTTAAAGCTTTGAGCAAGGACATAAGCCCAATGGGCACAATGTAATAACAAACAACAGACGACCCCTTATTCTTAGACGTCCCAGAATGGCGTCATCAGAGAATGGCAATAAGACTCTAATAAATTGGTCTCCTATTTCTCTATAATAAATGTATTTCATAATCATAGGCAGAGAGCCAGCACATGCCCAAAATCCAAAACTTTACGTGAGTTAAGAGCTCAAGTACCTAACTTAAACAACGATAGAGGCATTAATATAATACCTGACAAAATATAAAGTTCAAAAGTCTAAGAATACCTAATGTTTTAACAATAAACGGAGTGCCCTCCGTGGATATATGCACTGGGTGGCCCGCGGCCCCACATTTAATAACCATATATATATGAAAAGAGACGACAATAAACTATCCGAACTTTAATAACCAACAAAGTGTCCATACAGGAATTATCATCCCTTCCGGCTCACGGCCCCACATTTATCCAACCTCTAAATGAAAACAAGGTGTTAAAAATAAACTATCTCTACCCTTCTAAATAGGCCCTGGTGGCAAGAAATAAAGTTAACATAACGTATCTTTCCCCGATTGGTTACAACAAATCACTAAACTTTCCGTGATGTGGAAATTAAAGGTACAAAAAATATAAATGGAGACAAAAAGGTTCTCCCCAAGTTAACATTGCCTTATGGGCAAGGACCAAAATATCTGATCAAAGCAATACATATTATTCATATATATATATATATACTAGTGGACCCGACAGACGTTGTCCTGCCCGAACGTTGGCTTTTCGTTTGGGTGGCATAATTGATTTCGATAATAAAACAAACACTATGTGATCATCACAATTACAAATTCACAATGAACTCCAATTAGTGAATTACACAAATAACAAACAATAACAAAATTTTAATTTCATCCCAGTTAGGATTTCACGTAAATATAATGAACAAATCTGGTCGGCCGTACGCGCGCACGAAAGTCATGGCGTTTTGAATGTATTCTTGCATATGACGCGGACTACCAATATATGATGATGGAAGAATATATGCGGTACCGATGTCATTGCTATTAGAGATTCCATCAAAGTTACCGACGTTACCAACAATAGCATCACGCAAATGAATGTACTCCTCAGAACGCAGCTTCGCTTGATTATACTTTATGTACCGTAATCGCTCGCTTTCAATTTTCGCATACATATCAACGATGTATTGATGAAACAGCTGGCGGCATCGGAGAATGTTGTTGTCTTCATTAGCACAAATCATCAACCGATATGTGTAGAAGTTCATCGCGCTCATTTTCTTGTTGGTTTCTGCACCTGCAAAGTAAAAATATAAATAAGACAAAAATAAATTAATCTTACAGAAAAATAAAAAGTAAATAATATGTAGATTGTACCTGTCACTGGATTTATTTGTTTGATGTTAAAATGATATCCATCTTCTCCTTCCCAAAATACCAACGGATATTGCAAAGCGTCGTAAGAACGATGACTGTCTTGAATTGTGTGAACCGTGTTATATCTGTGTTGGATCCGTATATCTCGACGTTCATATGCGTCGCCAGCCATAACAACTGCAACTTCATTAATGGTTGGTGAATTGTATCGGCCCTGATGCTCTCCAAATGGTACTTTGTCTGCTTTGATGACGATCATGTAGTTGTCGTTTTGCAGCCTGTTTGAAACGGTATAAAACAACTGGACCAACTGGTTGTGATTTCGCAAAAACTGTTCCAAAGTCGCCACAATTTCTTGCTCCTCCATCTGCTCGATGTGGTTGTACTGGCAGCGTGCGTTTATTTGTTGCTCCTCATCGCCCATGAAGTAGATTTGCAAGAATTTTGGATCGGCATCAGGCATTGAGATTAAAGAACCTATTTGATTATATACTTGGCCCTGAATCTTAAACGTTGATTCAAAATTGCGACCATCCTCATTCTGAACGATTTTTGTTGCTCCAAATGATGTCATTTGGAAGCAAGAATTGATTTTGCGAATTTTACGCAAAAACGTATTTGATTGAGGTGTGGCTATTGCCAATAGTGTTTTCAATAGTGTTTTCATTGGTTCTGGCGGCGAATTCAATGATGGAAGTATAACTTTTCCAGACGCGCAGCAGAAACTGGCCGATTCACCTTTGTATTTGAATTCATGGCAGTGTTGGCATTCTTTGTCCATAGCGCCGATGACAATTTGTGAATGTGACGAATAGTCGATGTCCGACTCATATTCGAACGCCAGACGGAGAAGTGATGCGCGTGTCAATGCCCGATGTACTTGCAGGCGCTGTTGTTCATGTGCTCTGTGTGCGTTAGTGGTCGTTGACGCGCCTGTCTTTGTCTCAATGCGTTAGCTCGAAGGCGTTCGTTGCGTTGCTGTTGACTTTCATTTGCACGTGTGTTTGCAACCTGGACTCTTAAATTTGCATTGTCTGTCAATTGATCTTCTGCCGTTCGATTTAACCGAAAGGTGTGGGCTATTTGTGAATTATGTGTACGTCGACCAATATTTCCTTCTCTTCCACGAAGACGTGGCATTGTTCTTTAATAAACACACAGCACCTAAATATAAACAACTAATATTTGAATTTTATGAATTAAATGGGGGTTTTTTCGATGAAACGTTTAACACTCCGTAAGTTTTATAAAATCATCGACACAAATAAGCACTTAAAATAAAAATTTGCAGGTTAGATTGATTGTCATTGAATACGCATGTATATAATTTAAATTTATGGTAGATCGTATAAGATATTCACTTCAAAACATCACCTTACACATTTTCCCAAAGTATGTATTTGAGTAAACTTGATGAAAAATACACTCAATATTCACGCGATTGTGATACATGGAATATCGAAACACATCGTACAGAAATTGAAATGTCAAAACAACGCCAAGCCACGACGCGAGAGACTTGCGCATGTATTGATGCGTACGTCAAATACCACAGAATTCGAAATCAATGCCACCTATGGTACACAAACATAACTATGAATTATTCTCGGAAGTTCAATTATTCACTATTCAGAAGGTTTTAACGGTCAATTATTCATATTATATTCATTATTATTAATATTGGGTGGTGGGGAGTGAAATTGTGAGTTCACATGTTCTGATATACAAAAAATCTTAAAATAAAATCCCCTCGAATAAATTCCCTAAAAAATAAAAATAAATTCTAGAACCAGATTACAGCGCCACCTACCGGGCTCAGTTGTGAATCAAAACCATCAATGGACCCACTCAAACACAAACAAAAAATTTCATCAAAATCGGTCCAGCCGTTTAGGAGGAGTTCAGTGACATACACACGCACAGAAGAATTATATATATATATATATATATATATATATATATATATATATATATATAATACTGAAGTCCGAGACATTGAATTTTGAAAGTAAACGTTTTAAAACCAAAGTGAATTTAGAAAAGAGTGACGCGCCTACATAATAGTTAGGCTTATTATCTTGTAGGCCCAGAGTGTAATGTGTAACTCTACTCTGGACTCCAACCATTATATACCCTACGGTAATCATGTGCTCTCAGTGTTTGGAGAGATAAGGGGAGGAAGGGGGAGTTACCAAAACAGTCTCGATAGCACGTGTATGCTCTAACCACTGAGCTATCCAGGAATCATTTCATGCTCAGGGTCATTCTTCATTCATATTTTAAGGCGGAGTCTGTGATAAATGTGTTAATATCATCGGATAATGTCCGTAATGTCATGGCAATAGACCCGACTAGGATTCGAACCCCGATCTCCCTGGCATTGGCAGTCTAGTCTAACACGACCATGAGGTCACTGAAGCAGGTGACGTGTGTAAGCCACAGCATAACTTCCCTCCCGAGTCGCAGATGGCCATAGTATCTGATAGCTCACGATAATATTGGCCGTTCATATGTATCTGATGGTTTCACACGTCCATCACAGACTCATCCCTAATCTTTGAGTGAAGAATTGCCCTGATCACGGTACGAAGCCTGGATAGCTTAGTGTAAAGAGTACTGGCTCGCTAGTGCAGGGATCACGATCATTATAACTTTAGCTTAACGTAACGTTCACTTAAGGTTCACTTTAATTAAGAAAACAGATATGTGTTCGCGATTCACGTAATTTAACGAAATAACTTGAGCCAAACATCTGCATCATTGAGTATGATCTGTGATTTTTACTATTAGTACAGTGATGATCTGTGAATGTTCACAGTTTTCAATCGATATTATAAATATCCATTACTAAACTTTTTTAATAAATCTAGCTTTTCTATTTTAGTTTAATTATTTTGTTTAAATGTCTGATAAATAGAACTTAAGCTAAAGATCTTGGTCATAAAACCAACAAATCAATTACTAAATAGCTCTGTGGACGTCACTCGCATAATTATTGGACGGCTTGATCACGTGATACCCTTCATGTAACGTCCACTTAACGTGAAATACCTCCTAGGACATTTATTACGTTAAGTGAACCGCAATTGAACGTTAAGTTAATTGCATCGTGATCAATTCCATTTAAAAACACGAGATCTTTGATCCCGGCATAAGCCAAATTTCTCCAGTACGATTCCCGTGTGCAGAATAATGCATTAAACTATTTTAATTAATTTAAATGTGGTCCAGTCCGTACGGAAAATTCCGTAATTACACTGATTTTCAATCTGGGCGATGTTATTATTATTATTATTATTATTATTATTATTATTATTATTATTATTATTATTATTATTATTATTATTACTGTAGCACCGCGTCTTACTACCCGTTCGGGTTATACGCTTATGTACTAATTACGATAATGAATTAGGAAATGGAAAAGTTTAATTCAGAGGAAGTGAACCCACATTTGTGTGGAGGGTGAGTGGAAAACCATTTAGGAAAAACCACTCCCAGTTCACCCGACCGAGATTCTTACTTCAATCTCCCCGTCCTCGGTAGTCTTGCTCAACACGAAACTAGCGCGTTGGCTAACTACGCCACTCGTAATACACGTGAAACGAAATAATATACCTTGTTATTCAGATATAATGTGGGGGGGGGGGGGGGGTATAAACTATAGCATCTCATCAAAGAGCATACATTAAATAATGTACACTCTTACAGAAACATATTACACTATGTTATGTGCATTTTTAACTCCCCATTACCCAAAGATCAATTTAAAAAATATATATTTGCCTATAACTAAGAATATATTGATTTTATATTATTTAAAAAACTGTTGTTTATTTTTAAGAGTCCAACAACTTTACAATGATAAGTTATTTCGTATCTCAGAGAGTTGTGTAGATATGATCATAATTGGGGATACCAGTTAATGTAAAGTACCCTCTAAGTCAGGGGTCCCCAACCCTATGCCCGTGGGTGCCATGGTGCCCACCGAGCCTTTTGCGTCTGCCCGCCACTTTTTGACGACAGCTAAAAATTTCTTGACTAATAATTTTAATCTAAAACTTTTCCGACAAAAATCAAGTTTTTGTTTATCTCAAGGTCTGCTGTTCTCAAGAAGTTGGTGATAGAAAACCCCCCTCTTTCCAATCCCTCCCTCTCATTTCTCTTTCTTTGCCGGCTCATTCACAAAGTGTACTTTATTACTTGGGACTATCATAATTCTCACTAATACCATACTAATACTTCCCCTATTTCCTTTGTAAATATCTTGACTTGGGTCTACACAGCTTTTGGACCTGAATAAACATAAAATAAACACATATTTTAAAAATATACCTAAGCACCAAAATGGTGGTGGGTAGTTAGATATTTCCTTGTCTCTTTATTTTGGTTTTTTTAAGATCGTAAATAAATCAGATTTTTTTTTCATTTATTGACATTGAATTTTGGTTTGGTGAAAATTGTTTCAATTGTTTAAGTTGTTTTTGGACTGACTTTGCGTGTGTACCGTTTGCGTTATTTTACATGCGAATTAAAAAAAAACTCACAATTTTTTAAATAATATGTATTTTTGTGTGTGTGTTATTTGCATTATGAATTATGTTCGGCTATAAATTTAGTTGAAAAAGTGATTGGTGTTCGCCACATTATCGTTAGTTTTGAATGTGCTCTACGGTACAAAAAGGTTGGGGACCTCTGCGCTAAGTAATTTTCCTAGTAAAATGAGATGTGCCATTTTGTTTCTAATATTCAACTGTACACGGATACAGATTTGAATCAAAATCGTAAAAGTCAAATTTGAGGAAATTAGTTTTTCTCTTTTAGTCCTTAAATAACCCTTAATTTTATGGCTAGATAGCTAATTTCAAAAATCCCTCAGAGCAACCTTATAAAATACTAGCTACCAAGTTTTAGTCTAAATGGTCAATTTTATTTCGGCTCTAGTCCCAGTAAATGGCAGATAGACAAATGACAGTGGAAAAAAAAAACTTTTTTGGGTTCAGGAGGTCATAAAACATTGAAATTCATAAAAATCTCGAATTCAATTATTTTTACGATCACGATGTTTTCTCTCTCCGAGTGGTTGCGATGAAGTAAAAATTACGGCAAGCCCTGCTCAATCAATACTCGCCCTCCTCATTTTTACTTTCTCGCACCCTCAGCTAGAGAAAGACTTCTAATCATAAAAAAACTTAACTCGATATTTTGATGGTTGTTGACATTTCATGGTCCCCTGAAACCTAAAAAATATTTTTTGCAATGCCATCTGTTTGTTACTTTGGATTTACACGTTCGAAAAAAACACAATTGCACAACAGAAACGGGGTCACGTGACGAGCTCTAAGCCAATCACAAGATTTCCGCCTCATCGTCGTGAGCTGTTCTGCTAAAGTTCAACTCATCTCTACTTCGTCCACTCAGCCCGAGATGTTCAGCACAGGAGAACCAATAAAATTTCAGAACCAACCATCTCAAATCAGTGCTCATGCGCATTTAACAACGCATGCGCTCTACAACCAGAAGCTAGCAGACAGCTTCGTTGAACATTGTGAGGAGATTTGAAATAACCCGTTAATGTAAAGCTTGTGTATCCATGTATTGAATTGTGCCACGACACAGCGTTATAATTTGTAAACATCCATCGGGATAATGATCTAAAATATATTTATATCCACTAGAAAATATAATATGTTGAGTTTATATGTTTAAGTTTGCGTTGCAATGCATCATGAGTCAACATACAGCATGTTAGTTGCTGCGCTACTCAAGCAGATTGTGTTCTATATTTTTGGCGAATGTGTGAATCAAGCATTACTTGGACTAGAGCCGAACCCATTTTACTGATCGCGCTAAAACTTGATGTCTAGGGCCTTAATATGGTTCTTCGGAGAGGTTTTTGGGATTAGCAATCCAACCCTAAAATTAAGAGTAGTCTAGTTTACTTAAGGGTGAAAATAGAAAATATCGATATTCTCAAAATTGTCTCTAACGATTTTGATTAAAATTCGTATTCACACTCTGTCTAACACTACAACTAAAACAGAGCTTTTCATTTTCCCATGAACATATCTTTGAAATTACTTTATATAGGCAGTTATTTTCAATTTTGATCATGTAAAAATACAAGAGTTATATTTTACAATCGAAGCCCCACCCAAACCGATACTGCATAGACTATCGTCTGATTCATACTACCCACTCCAAGAAACGTCGACATTTATTCAAATCGCATACAATAGTATCCTTCACTATTGTAGTTCCATGTACTTCAAGCAATATACAAACAATATCATTCAATATAATTCACTATCAACTCTCTACAGTGTAAACTGTTCATATACGTATCCTTTGGATAAACTGGCTTGCACAGCCTAATGACCTGGCTGACTTCAAAACATCCTAATTCGAGAAACGGAGCAACCTTTCCTTGATGTATTAGCACTTGATGTTCCAACCAGCCTGGTTTAGACATATCTGATGGGCGATTTTCTGCATACCTGGAGAAGAGTGCACGCGGACATTTCTGCCCTCTCTCGGATGGTTTGTACAACCATCACCTGATCTCTGACGTTAGCAGCCAAGCAGTTAAAAAGATTTTTGACAACAAACCCGAGAATCGTCTATACGGAGCGGGATGACCAATCAGCGACCAACAAGCACGATGGCCTACGTGAGAAAGAGAGCGTGATCCTCCCAAAATGTTACGTCACCTACTTAGTTTGAACTATTTCACCCTACCATAACTACGCAGTAAGACCACTATATATTATGAACGTGTGGAAGATGTAAGCTGACTTTTGAACTCGGTACCATCAAGGATGGACCTCTGTAATATTTATTTGTAATGTAATTTTGAACTCGACGCCATAATGGACGAACTGCGTTTATTATTTTATATCGTCAGGAGACGACTTCCAATAATCTGGACTCTGTGAAGGAAAATTATAATACTCTATAAATATTTATAGTTTTTCGTAGACGTTTGAATTATGGAGCTTTAACTATTTAATTTAATATTGTTATAGTCGAGATAGTCTGATATTTGTTTATAAAGTAAGGGCATTATTTAATACTATTTAAACCTAAAAGTAACTTCAGTTTCGTGTTGCCACTTAAGGGCTTTTTTCGTAAAGATGTTTGTAAATTCTCAATGTTTGCTGTTTTAATTTGACGAAATGTTAATTGAAATATATTAATATTATCTATCTTAATAATCTGGATATATTGATTAACCGTATTATCTTAGCTTTTGTTGTTGTACATTTAAAATCATTTATATACATTCCAATATTTTGTGTAACGTAAACTTGACTATTCTTCGATTATATTTATATTTGAAATGTGGCAAACTTCTAAATGTTCTTTAACTTGGTTCAGTATTTGAACGATGCCGATTCAAGTAGTCCCACGTGAGTTTACATTAGATTTGAGGTGTGAAACTCTCGTGTTAGTTTACATAATGTTTGTAGTATAAATGTATATTGTAGTACTTGAAGGTACTTTCGTTTTGTGTAAAATTAGAATACTCTCGTGATAGTTAAAGTAAAAGTATGGAATTTAAAGATATAACTATACATTGGAAGAGTATATTATGTTTTCGTAATGTCTGTAGATGTTAAGACGCTTTTTGTAACAGTTTAGTAGCTCTTCTAGCTTTTTATATATCATGAATAGATTTGGTTATTAATTGTTTTAATAGCTTTATTGTTATAATGCTAACCTGGTCTAATTGAATTAATCTTTTTTTAGCAATAATGTAATCAACCATGTTTTCTTCTTTCTACTAGATGAAATTAAGGCCACTTAAATTACTGTTTGTTATTTTTGAATGAATTAAATTACTCTTTACATTTAACTCTTGCTGATGCTATTTTCTCATTATTATTATTATGTTAGCTTATTCCCTCTTATCCTTGTAGTATTTTCGTTAGTGGCCTATTGCTACGAGGTAAAGAACTGAGAGGGTGTAACAATCATATCTATGCAACTCTTTGAGATACTAATAACTCAACATTGCAAAGATATACATCCTTTATTTGAATTAATCCGAGTATTACGCATATACATTCTTTTTAAACGGTGCTTTTGGAGATGAGGAGTTGAAAATGAAAAGAACCAATACCTATTATATTTTTAACAGTATCTATTATTTCTCGTATGCCTTGTGGTGAAATGTGATATTCCATTCTTAACATTATATGTATAGAACAATGTACGATTATATAATTTTGTTTCACATTGTTAAATTACTGGTTATAAGTAGGCCTATTATTTCGATAAAGGAGAGATAAAATCTGTGGTGCTCCGTATAATTTATTTTAGTAAATCCTTTATACGCAACTGGAATAAATAAAGGCTGAGAATTATATAATATTTTCTCAGAAATAATGGACCTAATAGTTAAACATTTTCATATGGGTAATAGACTTAATATGTATTTACAATGGGTTGATGGACTACTTATTTTCAAAAGAATACTGCACGGAGGGATAATGGAATATTTTTTATGTACAGAATGTTTCATTGGCAGTTTCTACTTTTTAAATAGGTCAATCGCTTGACTTAATAAATAAATATTAACGTCAATAAGTGTAACTGAGAGGTTATTAATTGGAGAATGACTTAACATCACATAAAGTGCTAACAGTGTCGTCGTCCCCGTCTCTTTGAGAAATGTTGTCGTATAACTGATACCTTAGGTCATATTAAGTGTCTAAAATAGGCCACCAGGTAATTAATAGTAATTAATATAATGATTTATTTGTTGACGTTGGCTTGCGTGTATGGAACACGCACTATAGCCTTTCCGTTGGCTGATCTGGTAGTCCTTCACACTCGACGTTAAAGTTGTGTCCATGGGTGATTTCAATGCCAGGCACAACTCCTGGGGGAGGTGGCGACACAGGCATTACGAACAGCCCTTCGTTGGTGGCTGACCGGGCCGGACTCTTAATCTAACACCCCCATCTGCAAACCTAGTTGCCTGATCATCTCCGCTACTTATACAGTTTCTTCGACCTGATCTTGACAACGAGGAAGTGATTTCTCACCCCTCTTGTCACCCACATATTCCAATCTTTAGATCATAATCCGGTGACTGGCTTCTATTGGTTTGCCCTCCGTATTGTTGTATAATATAAAATGTTAAACATATATAAAGGATATATTTGACTAGAGTAGTTGAGTCACATGACTAGAGCAGTTATGAAATATTGTGAGTGATATATATATATATATATATATATATATATATATAAGTGCAGAGAAGGAGAAGAGGCTTTTTTATTGTTAATAATTAAGTGTGTTTTGTGTACCTTATATATAAATAAAAATAATAAAACGCAAACATAACATGGTGTCAGAAGTGAACGGCGGGTTAGTTAAATTAGGTTTTTAGTGGAGAGCTGGACACAAATGTACAGTCAAATGGAAAACCTTAAAAAAAACTATATTAATAGTAAAACTGAGTTTTTGATGTTTGCGTCATTGAAATTCGCATAAAAAAAATAAGTCTGGAAGAAGAAGATTATCATAATGAACACCATTTTTCGCCCACCACAACCATTATAACTAACCGTAAATGTATCGTAAAATTGGTGTAAGTTCAAACAAAGATGCACACTGTTTATGGAAGCAGTAGGAAAAACAAAAGCCGAAGAAACTACTAAAATAGCCATTCTACTGAATTTGATTGGTGAAGATGGACTTGAAGTCTGCTACATATTTTAGTATGCAACAGGAGAAGATAAGGATAAACTTGAAACTATCCTGAAAAACAACTAAAAAATGTAATTTTTGAAAGATGTAAATTATTCAATGTCTACCAGAAAGAAGGACAAACGTTTGACAGCTTCCTAACAGAATTACAAACCTCTGCATTTAGATGTGTATTCAAGGAAGAGGATTCTCTCATAAGGAACAGGATCGTCTTGGGAATCCAAGATAATCTTCAAGAACGCATGCTTCGAGAACCGGACCTAGCCCTAAAGAAGGCTGCAGAGTTCTGAATAGCTGCTCAAGTCAGCAGACTACAGGTGAAAGCCCTTCAGGAAAAAAGTGTAGAATCAGTGAAGGTGCATAACAAAAGTGTCAAATCTGTAAAAAAAGGCCCAGTGATAATAATAGGGCTAGTGGAAGTGGAAGTGTTCAAAGTTATGAATGTAAAAAATGTGGTTATACACACAAGCCCAGAGCTTGTCCAGCATTTAGAGAGGTGTGTTCTAAATGTAAGCAATTGAATCATTTTGCTAAGCTATGAAATCTTAGACCTAGAAATAAGCAGGTACATGAAGTGCTAGAAGTTGACCCAAATAATGTAATAGAAAATGATCCAATATCTAATGGAGACTGGAAAAATGAAGCAGGCCCTAGGCTAGAAAGTGAATTTTCTAATCATTTGTTTATTGATAAAATTTAAACAGGCCTAACTAGTATTGACAACAGAACTAAATTCTGAGGTTAAAATTGACAGCGTAGGAAACACTGTTTCTTGGTTTGAAACCATTTTGTTGGATTAATAAAAAGTTAAATTTAAACTAGATACAGGAGCAGAAAATAGCATTCTTCCCTTAAGTGTATACAATAAACTAGACCTATGTGGGGAATGCCAGGCCTCCACCGTGGTTCGGATTCCACGTTAAACTGTAGGTCCTCCATTTCATCTCACAATCACCCTACCACTACACATTAGCGTAAGTGCGTATAACCCGAACGGGTAGTAAGACGCGGTGCTAATAATAATAATAAACTAGAGAACATAAACAAGTTAACTGAAACTAATGCTATATTGGTAGCTTTTGGGGACAAAAATAAAATTAAGCCTGAAGGAATAATAACAATAAATTGCTCTTCTCGTAATGAACAAAATCAATAAATTAAATTTGTAGTAGCAAATGTAAATTCAGTACCCTTGCTAGGCTTAGGTGATTGTCTTGAACTTAACTTGTTAGCAAAAATAGGAATAGATTATATTACAGAACATATAAACAAGCAGAAGTTATCGCTAAGCATACTGAAGTTTTTAACGGACTGGGGAAATTCCCTGGCAAACTAAACATAGAATTAAAAGATAGTATTATTCCAAAAATACACCCTCCTAAGCGTGTGCCTCTAAGCTTGCACATTAAACTCAAAAACACTCTAGATGATCTAAAAGAAAAATATATTATTACAGAGGTTACTAAACCTACTGAGTGGGTCAATAGTCTAGTTATAGTGGAGAAACCTAACCACACATTAAGACTATGTTTAGACCCTAAAGATCTTAATAATGCGATAAAGACGGAACAGTTTTTGATTCCAAAAGTAGAAGAAATAATGTCAAGATAAAGTGGGAAAACAGTGTTTTCGGTGTTAGATGTGAAAGAAGGTTTTTGGCACATAGAGTTAAATGAGCCCAGCTCGTATTTGTGTACCTTTAATACACCATTTGGCAGGTATAGGTTTAAAAGATTACCCTATGGGTTATGTTCAGCCCCTGAAATTTTTCCAAATAGAAACTTTGATATTTCTGGTGATATTGAAGGGTGTGAAATTTATTTTTATGATTTAATTATTGGAGGGTCTAGTGAAAAAGAGCATGATCAGATTTTAAATAAAGTCTTACAAAAGGCTAAAGCAAACAATGTAAAGTTTAATAGAAACAAGTTTCAGTTCAGAGTAAAATCAGTAAACTTTATAGGACAAATTGTTTCAAATTAAGGAATTAAACATGATCCTAATCATGTCAAAGCCATTATAAAGATGGAAAGACCTAAAAATAAAAAAGAGTTAATGAGATTACTGGGGATGTCAAAGTACTTATCGCAGTACATACCTAACCTATCTAAGATAACCGCGCCTTTGCGTTATTTTACTAAAAGTGATATTGACTGGCAGTGGCAACCTGAACATGAACAAGCGCTTAATCTGTTAAAAAGGTGAGTTAATAAAAGCAGCAGTATTAGCTATATTTGATAGTTCCAAACCTTTAACGTTAGAGTGCGACTCATCTAAGGATGGTCTTGGAGTTTGTATTTCACAAAATGGACACCCTGTCTCGTATGAATCGAGAAGTCTTACAAAAACTGAACAAAGATATGCTCAGATAGAAAAAGAACTTTTGGCCATAACCTATGGCCTTGAAAAGTTTCACCAGCTAACCTATGGCAGACTTGTATATGTTCAAACCAACCACAAACCTTTAGTAACCATTGTAAATAAAGACATTTCTAAATTGTCTTCTAGGTTGCAAATATTATTGCTTAAATTAATTAAGTATAAATCAAAATTGCTTAAGTACCGGGTAAACAAATGTTTATGGCAAATACCTTATCTAGCGCTTATTTAAAAGACCCAGTTAAAGATGATCCAGAATTAAAATATGTAATACACTCACTAAGTAACTACTTACCAATGAAAAAAAAACTAAGTTCAAAATATAAACAGAACAAGACCCAGATTTAAGTTTGCTCAAATACTTTTTTGTAAATGGCTGGCCAAACACAAATTCCAAATGACCTAATAATGTTAAATTTTACTTTAATTTACAGGACAAAATTACAGTAGAAGATGATTTGTTATTTTTAGATGATAAGCTAATTGTACCAATTTCATTAAGAAAGGCTATGTTAACCTTAATTCATGAAAGTCATTTAGGGATTGAAAAATGTAAATCAAGAGCACGACAAGTGCTATTTTGGCCAGGTATGTGCAAAGAAATCCAAGAAATTGTACTTAAATGTAAAATATGTGAAAAATTTCGCTTATCTCCAGCACAACTTATGTTAGACAGAAAGATTAAAAGTAAAATACCCACCTCATCTGACTTACTTAAACAAAATAATTATGATATCAATATCAAAGCTAAACTTATAGCAAAAAACATTAAGACAAAGATGTGGTATGATAGGGGTGCTAAAAATTTACCTGATTTACAACCCAACGAATCAATTTTAATAAAAAAAGACAAAGTTTGTGAACCAGGTCGAATAGTAAACAAACACTTCACACACAGATCTTTTATTGTAAAACAAAGTGATGGTAGGGAAATTAGAAGGAATAGGAAAGAATTAAGGAAGTCATTCAACCCACCTCCATCCTTGCATAACCCAGCATAAATAATACAATCCCTCAACCTCCAATATGTAGTCCTCGACCTATCCAACCTGAGACTATTCCTACAATACAGCAAACCAGTCCTCAACCAAAGTCACCTCCATCACTTGCCTGAACTTGCATCTCCTAAAATAACTTCCAGAGCTGGCAGGATAATAAGAAAACCTATGAAACTAGATTTATAAATATAAAACAAGATAAGTTTTTATTTTTTATATACCAATGCAATGTTTAAATTAACTTTGTTGGAGGGGAGATGTTGTATATTATAAAATGTTAAACATATAAATGATATATTTGACTAGAGTAGTTGAGTCACATGACTAGAACAGTTATCAAATATTGTGAGTGATATATATATATATATATATATGAGTGCAGAGAAGGAGAAGAGTTTTTGTTGTTGATAATAATCAATTGTATATTGTGTACCTTATATATAAATAAAAATAATAAAACGCAAACATAACACATATGAGGTAGCTTTTATAAATAAATTTTATACTGTTATTTTAATTTCAAATCAGTACCAATTGTAACGAATCATTCAAATAATTAATGAAAATATTTAAGTGTGAATTTAATATAAGCAAGTTTGTGTTTGAACCGAGCGTTCCTTTTCACTCTTACACAGTAAGCCTAGTCCAGTTCTAAGAGTTTTCTCAATTACTTAATTCACTTTATTTAAAATAATATGTTTAACCATTTAAATATGATACAATGTGTGTGTAGTCGCCTCCTAGTTTACCGAGTTAATTTAGATAAGGAGAATAAATATTTAACAAAAGACCGAAAATGTAAATGCTTTTACCATCATGAACAAACAATTATGGTATGTGATTGTATTTTGCAAAGCATGTATTTTTAGTAAGCTAATAATTTCTTTTTATGATCAACATATTACCTAAAACCACAAATGAAAACTTAGTGGTTCAATTTTTTGTACAATATTGAATTGCGGACGTTCTAGTATGGGAGGAAACTAGTTCTCATATGGCTTCAATGTATGATTATTATAACTATATAGTAGACAGACCAGTATATCTTAGACCTTGGCAGAGAGACATTTGTTTCGAAAAACACTTACAATATATTAGAGAAATTATCTTTCTTTTATTTACGAACACCAGACATTTTTTATTTCTCCATTGGTATTTGATTTGGATTTATTAATCGTTATGGCGGTATGGTCGTGTCATTTAGATGAAACCGTTTCAGTTGTAATGAAGTTTGAAGATGATTTTGTTCCCAGTTCACGCTTGCCTGATTCGAGAGAATATTTGGCTACTTTAGGTAACTTCTTAAATTCTATTTAATGTCAAATATGAGTCAAGTTATTGTTAATTTACTTGTTTGTTGGTTGCACAAATAATTTAATCTGCTTTCATACAGGCAGGGGCCTATATACTAAGGAGCTTATGGATCTTTTTAAACTAAGGTGACCATTTTTTCATAACCCAAATAGGGAACACTTCTTGTCTAAGGTTGGCTACACGGTCTCTTCCATTAAATTATTATTATTGAATTATGCTTATTAATTTATTACTATTATATTTTGTATATGACTATAATGTTGTACTAATGAAATAACTGAAAATAAATAATAATTATAAAATCACCAACCTAACTGCCAAACAAAGAACTGAACTTCACACAGTAAACACCATCTTCTGATTTCTTCTTAATAAATTAATAATTAATATATTTTGTATATGACTATAAATGTTTTACTAATGAAATAAGTGAAAATAAATAATAATTATAAAATCAACCTAACTGCCAAACAAAGAACTGAACTTCACACAGTAAACATCATCTTCTGATTTCTTCTTAATAAATGGAAACTCTTTTTTTAAGGCTGTGTCCGAATAGTCTTCTTCACGCGCCGACGACTCTTGACATTCACTTGATAGTTGCATTAGCAATCATGTGATCAAGTGCAGATCTGTTTGAATAATCATGAAGTGTACTAATGCACCCCTCACACACCCTTAATGCCGGGATCACGATCAACTTAACGTTAACTCAATGTAACTTAACATAAAGGACCTACTCGTGTGTTTAAATGGAAGCAATCACGATGCACTTAACTTAACGTTGACTTGCAGTTAACTTAGCGTAAGAGATGTCTTGGGAGGTCTTTACTTTACTTTACGTTACTTGAAGGGTATCACGTGATCTAGCCAGCCAATCATTTTGCGAGTGACATCAACAGGGCTATTTAGTAATTCATTTGTTGGTATTATGACCAATGTTTACTCTTTAGCGTAAGTTCTAGTGATCAGACATTGAAACAAAATAATTAAACTAAAATAGGGAACTAAATTTATCAAAAAAGTTTAGTAATAGATATTTGTTATATTGATTGAAAACTGTAAATATTCACAGATTATCACTTTACAAATAGTACAAAACCACAGATCATACTCGAGAATGCATATGTTTGGCTTGAGCTGTTATGTTAAGTTAAGTGAATTGTGATCACATAAAAAAAATGGGACAATACTCTCTAATATGGAACTGCCCTGTAAATTACTAGACGAATGGTCACCTTATTTTAAACACAACCCAAACTAACACTAACACATCCTAATAATCACATTTTAATTTAAACACCCATGTCTTTTTAGATGACGGGGGGGGGGGGGGGTAGTAGGGACTCCTTATGCTTTTTCTATGTAAGAATAAAGAATATAGTAAATTAAATATTTGTAAGCCCGCTTCAGTGGCCACATGGTCTAACATGCGAGGTACTCTCTTTTTAGACCAGACTGCTGATGACGGGCATATCAAAGTTTGAATCTTGGTCGGGTATATTGAGAATGGTTTGTTCCTAAATGGTTTTCCACTTTTCCTCTAGGGGCATTCCATGAAAATGTGAGCCCCAACAGATATTTCTTAAGGTGGAAAAAACAAACTAATTTCAATATATTTTATAATTTAAAACTCCAAAGTTACCACTGCTTGAAAAAAAAACATATTTA
Source organism: Timema cristinae (assembly GCA_039000515.1). NCBI lineage: Eukaryota > Metazoa > Arthropoda > Insecta > Phasmatodea > Timematidae > Timema > Timema cristinae. The sequence goes on from JBCFYV010009882.1 coordinate 90,366,675, forward strand.
TTTTTTAACCATGTACTTGACGTTTGTGTTTGACTCGCCTGCTTGGAACATAGTTTTGTACTCTAAGCTAGCAACACTGCAGAAGCATCTTTGGTTACATTTGGGAAAAGATTGTGTTGAGCTGATGCCCTCATATTTGTACTACAAGTTCCACATATAATTATTTTGATTAAGTAAGCATTTTGATCATTATCTAAAAATGAGAAAAGAGTGATTGAGATGTCCCACGCATGACAAAAAAACATATAAAAGTTAGTCTATAGTAAAATTAGTTTGGAGGTTAGGTTTGTAACTTTGTAAAAGTGAACAATTTTTTATGTTAAACACATTTCTAAAATATTTTTCTTATAAAACTGACGAATCACAAGATTTTAAACATTTTAGTTTGTCCCACCCGTGACACCCACTGTCATGGGTGGGACAAAAGTTATGTTTGGCCCCGATTTCATGGTAATTTGCTGATTAGAGCCATGTGACTGCACAATGGGATAAACTTCCTTTATGATATCTATTTTTTTAAATTAACCAATGGAATTAAATGTCTTGAACCTTTTTTAAAGTAGGCCTATATTTGAGCCAAAGGCTCCTACAGTTGCAGACATAACGGCAGGTTATTTTTTGCTAGTCGAATTCACAACTTCCAAAAGCAAGAAGACTGGCATTTCAACTAAGTACAGATATGCTGGTATTGCTCAGACCTCTATAGAAGATGATGGGAAGGTAAAAGTAATGTTTTTGAGGAATGTTGGGGCAGTGGCAACCAATTTAAAACCAATGAAAAAGACATTTCGTTTGCGACTTTCGACCAGATTCTTGGCATATTACCAACACCAGAGATAAAAAAAAAAATAGGTCAAACAGTATTATCTATACATATCCTTGTGAAGTAGATATGTATGAACAATGAAATCTAATTCATTTACTTTTAAGTGTGTTTAGTAAGAATCGGGGAGAAAATAATTTGGAAAAAAACTTTTGATCTGGTTCAATAGATTATTAATCATATCTATAAGTTACATAATGTGTTTCAGAATGATTTTAATATGCGTTTGTAATGATTGCTGTTCTTTTAAACACATTAGAAACGTGTCCCACCCGTGACGCCGTAAATATTAATATATACAAAATTGTCATTTTTTTACTTAGTTTTTAATTGCAATGTGTAGGTCAAACATTAATTATTTAAGAATTAATGACATATATTTTTTGCTCATTAATTCAGTTTTTTCTTAAAACCATCTGCTGTGTTACAAGGCATGTCTTTTTTTCGTCCCACCCATGACATAGTTTAAAGCTAATTAATTTCACATCTGAACTGTAAAATATATTTTTATCATAGCCAGGTTGTGCAGATATGAGTAAACTATTGCTATCATACCATATTGACAAAATATAATTTATATTATATGAAATATTTACTGTCAAAATAAGAGTGTCCCACCCGTGACGATGGAATGCCCCTCTATGCAAATGTGTGTACACTCCCTTTAAATATAACTTTTATAATCCATAAAACCATTAGCGTAATTAGTACACAAGTGTATAGCCTGTACTAAGACAGTGTTAAAAAAATATAATTTTTAATCATCTATAGGCCCTACACAGCTCTGGGAGATGAAGGTGGTGGTAATAGTTTACAGACACAAGCCATGAACACACTACTGAGTACAAAAACAATAGAAAATTTCGAGAACAATGCACGCCAAGGGCAAGATTCTTAAATATCTTTTGTCATATAATGTGATAAATTTTATATTTTTATATTATAAAGACATTAATCATGTAAAATCATTCTATATATGTGTGGCTACTAAATAACCAAACTAATTTTTTTGCCACTTACTTGAGGTCTCTGCAACAACCAGCAGGGTCAGATATTGATCTATGTTATTTTATCCCTCTACCTTCTAAATTTCAAGGTCGTGTGACCAACAGTTTGGCCATAGCCTTTGTTCGAAGAGGACTGTATACCTTAGCTCTGTCGGAATTATGTTGAGTGTAAAATGTAAGCAGCATGTCAATGTGAAGTTTCTTGTAAAACTTGTGAAATCCGCTACAGAAAAGTATCATTTGTTAAAGGAAGTTTATGATGATCAGTGTTTATCTCGTACTCAAATGTTTGATTGGCTTAAAACATTTAAGGGGGGGAGGAAACCGATCAAAGATGATCCGCACCCTTGCCGTCCTCACACATAAAAAACAGATGTCAATATTGAGGCAAATTGTTCGAAAAAATTGATGCCTGAGCATTCGAGCCATTGCTGACTTGATTAATATTGATAAGGAAACTGTTCTATAAATTTTACATAAAAATTTACACATGAAAAAAGTCTGCTCTAAAATGGTGCCAAAACTGCTCACTCCTGAGCAAAAGGAAACTCTGAATGAACATTTGTGCTGACATCCTTCATAACATCGAAAATGATCACAACTTCTTAGAAAATGTGATAACTTGGGATGAATCATGGTTATTTCAGTTCAACCCTGAAACTAAGCACCAATCCATGCATTGGAAGAGTCACAGTTCACCGAGAAAAAAGAAAGCACGGATGACCAAGTCAAAATTCAAAGCAATGATGATAGCTTCTTTTTATATCCGAAGGATTGTTCACATTGTTTGGTTACCTGAAGGTCAGACTGTTAACCAGGTTGTTGTTTTGACAACCCTTCGTGAACACATAAGAAGAAGAAGAAGACCTGAAATGTGGAAGAACGGCTCGTGAATTCTTCATCAGGACAATGCACCAGCACATAAAGTGCTGTCTATTCAGAGGTTTTTGATGAAGCAAAAGATTCCGGTGTTGGAACATCCATCTTACTCACCTGATCTAGCCCCGTGTGACTTTTTTCTGTTCCCAAAGATAAAGTCTGCACTAAAAGGAACCTGTTTCGAGTCTCTTGATGCTGTGAAGGAAAAAGCGATGATGATCATGAACAGCCTCTCAGAAAAGAACTTGAAACATTGCTTCCAACAGTGGAAGATTCGCATGGTGAGGTATAGGGATAGGGGAGGGGACTACATTGAAGGCGATAACATGTCCATTGAGTAATTTTGTAAACACAATTCTTTAGAGCATCAGTCCGGTTATTTAATAGCCAAACCTGGTATTTCAAGGAAAACAGCTAATTCATAGAACAACATTAATATCATAGTCCTAGTGGCTAGTGTAAATATTCAAAAGAATGTCACAACATGGCACCAAAAGTATTTTAATATAAGATAGTTAACATTATTATAAACCATCTTGAATGAACAAAACCTAACCAACCTTTCATGCATCAACATATTTTTACTTAAAATTCTGGGATTCTTAAATGTGTTGCCCTTAATCACTAACACGCTCACAGATCACATTGACACTATTTTGACTCCTGGTCCTATAGATTCCTGTTCTAATAAGGCTATCTTGATCCTTCAATTCCTCCTCATAAAATATTTTAAAAACCATGTTTCAGTGAACATTTTATTTTTTCACACATGAAAAGTTTATTATAAGTTTGGTTGGGATAGTTTGTTATAAACATTATAAATATTGTGCTCCAAAATATTGTAATACACACTAAAATCTCTTAAGTGCTATATTTATACACTAGAACCTTATTGATCCAAACTAATTGTGACCGAAGCTTGTTCGGATTAAGCGGGATAACACATGGATAAAAAATAGGGGCTTACAGTATTTTCATGAAGTTTAAATTATAGTTGAATGAGTTTAACCAAATTCTGATTCATTTACACGTAATGTGTACTCTAATTAATTTTAGTGACAGGAAAACAGATTGGGTCGAGTACAACACGTAAATATTGCATTTATTATAAGATATCACTGTTTCTTACAATTCTCTTTTAACTTGTTAACCAATAAAATTTATTTCATTTGACTTAATTCTTTTCCTTGTTTTCCCAAAAAGTATGTTATGATTACCCAGAATTTCAGACTAGAGCGGAGTTCAGTCTTACTGGGCCTTACTTGTGATCATAATGTGTTACACTTCACTTTCAGGTTGTTTTATAGCTAAATTAGAAGATGTACAAAGTGTTTTTAATCAAAATAATAGAATAGGCCTACCCATTCACATAAAAGAACTAAGTTATGTTAAAAGAAAATTGTTGTACTTGTAAATGGATGGACCTAATGTGCTTAGGAATATATTTGGTCCATAAAGCAATGAAGCTATTGAGAAGTGGAGGAGATTACATAAGGATCAATTACATTATCTGTACTCATATGTTATTGATAGGATCATAAAATTTGGCAAACGATGGGAGGCAGGACATGAAGCACAAATGGAAGAATCTGGAACCTTGTCAAAGTTATTGACTGGCAAATCCAATGGGAAGAAACTATTGAAAAAACAGATGGTAGGATAACATTATAATGGACCTTAAAGTTTAATGAGGTGGACTGGGTAGAACTTACTCAAGATAGAGATAGGTAGCCTACTTTTGTAAGTGCAGCAATGAACTTTTGAGTTCATAATGCCATTGAGTAACATACCACAATACACGCGTCCAGTCTTCAAAAATAGTTTGTATTGCTCTATGTCAATATGCAATAAAGGCATTAACCAGATAAAATATACATTATATTAATTTTAATATTCTGTTTGATTTTTTTCATTTATACTCATTTCTGTATCAAACATATTGTAGGCCCATTTTAAACGCATCAATTTTTAAAATTATGGTTTTGTAAGAGTTTAATGATATTTTATATAAACATACAATAGAACCTCGCTAATCTGTCACCTGTGGGACTCCGAGTATGGTCAGAACACAAAAAAAGGTCGGGTTATAAGAAGAAAACTAAATATTTACAGTACTGTATTACATACATACATAAGACAGTCTAAAATAAAACAAGACTTATACAGAAACACATTTTTTAGTGAAAAAATCTGTAATGTTCTTTTGTTTGACAGATGACAGTCTAGAATTAGCTGCAATATTCTTCCATTTCTTGATCCACATGATATAGTTCTTCATTTGTTTCACAATCTTCATCACATTTAGTAAGCCACTCATCAACGTCATTTGCTTGGATATCATGTAAAGTTTGTAAGTCGTTGACAATTTCTGGCGTGTCTGTGTCTTACGCATTCCCAGTTTGCTCACTCTCAATCATTTCGGGACAAATTTTACGCCAAGATTTATGCAGTGTGTCACGTTTCATTTCATTCCATTCCATAACTCTGCTATTGAGTACATTTCATCTTTGATGCTTACGGATTTCATGGCTTCAGCCCCTCCTTATTTTTCTAAAATCGAGCTGATGTATTTTCGGTGATAAAGCCTTTTCACCCACTTGATCATGCCTTGGTCCATCAGTTGTATCAGAGAAGTTACATTGGGTGGAAGAAATGCAACTCTTATTTCGTCTTTTACCAATTCTTCTTTAGAGGGGTGCGATGGAGCAATATCCAACAACAACAGAGCGCAAACAGGAAGTTTTTGGATCTTAAAGTTTTTTCAACAGCAGGCACAAATTCGTTAAAAAACGACAACTTAAAAAGATTATACAGTCCATCCAGGCTGATTTTTGGTTGCAGTAATAAACTGGTAGCGATTATAAATTAATGTTCTTTTAACGCCCTTTACTTTTAGAACTTGCCAGTGACAAAAAGTGGAAGCTTATATGTACCGTTAGCATTGCTGCAAGTAGCAATGGTTAGCCTGTCTTTGGCAAATTTTGATCTGATCACGGTCCCATTTGATGCAGCAAGTGTTTTTGTTGGTAACATTTTATAGTTTAGGCCAGTTTCATCTTGGTCAGGTGACAATTCAGTTTCTTCAACAATCTTTTTAAATGTCAAAGAAAACTCTTTTGATGCCTCATCATCAACTGATAGTTTTTCACCTGATATTGCGCAATATCTAACGCCTTGCTAGCTGTGAACTCACCTTCAACTTCCCAATTTTTTATGCAGAATTAATGCCTTTTCTTTGATAATAGGTCCAGATAATAGGGTTTCCTTTCCTTTTTTCTTGGCAAAACCATATCCATAACACGTTGTGTAGCAGTTCCAGTTTTGGCTTTTTTAGTGTTTTGTGAATTTTCTTGCCATCTATCATCACCGTAAAAGATTCTATATCTTTTCCAATCTTTTATTGTAGTAATTCCCACATTGAGTTCCTTAGCAATTTTTCGGAGGGATTCCCCCTAGTCACGTCTCTGTAGCACTTTTAATTTTTCATTTAAAGGAACAGTGACGTGTTTGTTTTACTCCTGACATATTGTATGTAATGCAAAAACTTTGTACACAATCCACATATGATGAGTAATTACCACACACTAAACGCTAGATGCCGGCTCACTGAGGCAGCAAAACAACTGAAAACAATGGTGCATCAACAATGGCTAACCAGTCATCAACAAGTCAGTGCATGCATGCTCTTGAGCTGCGGTCGGACCAACCAGAGCGTTGGACTAACTGGGGCCAGACTAGAGAGTTTCTACTGTAGTATTTATTTGGGGTGGGATTAATATATAATTATTTATTTCTATGGCCAATATAAACAAGATCAAAGTAGTTTTAATATTTGAAGAAAAAATAATTCTAAATGAATAAATATTACTAAACAGATTTTTAAGTATAAATTTGGTCTTTTGGCGTCTAAGATGATGTACTACAATAATGTAGGTTACCTACAAAGTGTACACATGTGAAATATTATTAAAGGTTCATATTTTATGATCCAACAAACTTCAAATTCAAACTTGTCTATGACATCTAAATTAAATTACAATACATTTTAATACACTTCGGTGATTAAATGGTCTAAGGCGTCAATCTCACAATATACTGCACTGTTAATGCCAGAAAGATCTGGGTTTGAATCTTTGTCGGGTGTAGCCATGGTGGTTTTTTTCTAAATGGCTTTCCACTCTCACTTCACACACATGTCAGTACATTTATCATTATTAAATCTCCCTTATTCCCAACATTTTAGCATAATTAGTACATAAGCGTATGACCTGGATGGGTAGTAATACACATACTTTTTTTTGTTGCATTGTGTCTCACTACCTGTTCAGGTTATATGCCTTAAATTTATTACATTATAAAACTAATGTTCACTATTTCAGACCAGATATGTTTCAAATAATTTTAACTAATCAAATTTATCTAATTTGCTAAGGATTACTCTACATCCCAAGTAGATTTTTAAAATAACTTTTATTTTTACAAGTCAACCTCGGTGGTCTTGGGGCAAAGTGTTCGCCTCTGGACCCGATGTTTGCGAGTTCATATACAGCCGGTGTCAACAGATTTTTCTTGAGCGATAAGAGTCTGTAGCACAACTTCCTTCGGAGGGGAAGTAAAGCTGTGTGTCCCATCTAGATTGTGGCATGTAAAAAAACCATGGAAGGTGTTTGAAAATATGTTTACTGACAAAATTGGTATGCCTTTTAGCTCTTGCTCATAGAAAATTATCGTGTGCAGATATAATCAGTTATTTCAGAAAGTGCACATTAAATACTTAAAATAAATTAACTAAATAAAAAAAGTCACTAGCCCTCAGTGGCCTATACACTAATTCAAAGAAGATATATTAGAGGGAATTATTTAAATAAATGCACACATATTAACCCCAAGACAATTGTGAAATAAACCACACCCAGTCAAGGATAAACTACCTACCTCCCTGTTTAAGTCCATTACATTAGGCAAGTAATCAACCTTTCTTTCCCTTTTCTATTTGTAACCACAACCTTTATTATTGATAAATCAATTTACTAATACACCCCACTACACCACAACAAAAGTTTCTATAAAATATGTCCACCACTAATTTTGCACGAAACTCTGATATGTTTTACATGTACACACAATTTATCCTGAAAGGGCGCAAGCCTAACTTACACCTTTCCACTATGGTATAGTTTATAAGATAGGGCCAAAGTGTAATCCGTCAAGGAAAGATTTTACCTATCAGGGTAGACAAAGTGTACATCATGTGATTTTGCTTAAAATGTGAATACTTAATACACTCAAATTTATGCATGTTCTTATGATTTTTTTTCTAAATATATTTAAAATGTGATCATAACCTTGATTGATCCATCTCCCAATGAAACTAAGTTTGCCCTGTGCTACTAATTAACACCATTATTACATCCATTTTATTTTAAGAGTGGTATAAAGTTCAATGTGCTTTTATCCAAATGATTAAAAGTGTCAATAAATTAACTGCAAAACATTTTTACTGTTAAACCATAAAACATACAAGGACAGTAAACAAGACAGTAATTGATGCATACTCTTATACTTTAAAAAATGAAATATTAGGCTTTACAACACTGACAATACTGTTTTTTTATTTCAATATTTAAAAAAGAAGAAAATCCATTAAAATAATATACAAAACTATTTTATAACCTACTAAAATGAAATATTACTCTATTTAAAATTTACCACTTATTTGCTACACACTGCCAAAAAATTAGTCTATCAAACCAATAATTTAACCAGTTAATACATTTGTGCTTTGATGTTTATATAGTGACTTTTATTTATTATAACTTAAAGATTATTTTCATGAATTTTTAAGAAATAAATATATTTTTTGGTGGAAAAATACATCTAATCCAGATGATTTTAATGTATATTTTTGTTTGCCACAATATCTTTTAAATAATTTTAGCATGCCATTGCAGGAAAAAGAAGACATATGGCTTTAGAGATTCTATACTAGCAAACTCTTGTATCACACATTTATGCTGTGGTTTATTTCTAATCAGCATGAACCAATAAAATGTCACAAGTCGAATTAAACTGAACTACCATTCTTTTTCCATTCTCTTGCCAAATAAATCATGGCGCATTTACCTAAGATTCACCTTATTTTATATATTAGTGTAAGTTGTAGTTTACCTGAATGAAATATAAGACATCTAGTACTGAAAAAAAGGTGGCCCCTTTGGTCTATTTTTTCTATTCAGGCACATCTAGCCAGTCCTTTTGTTTTTAATGAGAGGTGATTTGTAATAAAGACTCTGCATACCACATTTTAAACTACATATACTTCAAATTTGGGTGCTAGAACCTTTTATATTAAGTTGTATTTGCTGATTTCACTCATTTGATAAATTTCTAATCTTAGCATTTTTTGTTTATTTTTCAGAATGCAAGCTAGCTAAGTTGAAGCAGCGGCAAAGCAAAGAAGACTTGGTTCAATCCCTGGGAGAGAAACACAAATCATGCATGCAGCAACTTTTATCAAGCTCTGAAATTTGTGAAATACAAGAAGAATTAAATCTAGGCACACAGCCGTGTGCAAATGCCCTTTTAAGGCACGTAGCACCTGAGTGCCAGGCTATAGATCTTAGTGAACTTGTTGAGCTATTAAAATCAGACCAACTTGCCCAAGTGTTTGAAGAAGATTCAGCTGTAGAAGTAAAGTCAAATTAAACTTTTTTTAAACATTCCTTTTGTTGATCATGGCAGAAAATATAAATAAGCCATTTTGGGGTCAGAGGACATTCTGCCTCATTACTGGCTCAAGCCAAGGCATTGGACGCAACTTTGCTATAGAGTTTTCTCGGAACATGTTAACTGATTCTGTATTACTTTTACTCGCAAGATCAGAATCTGGACTGATGGAAACAAAACGTCTTGTCTCTGAAACTAATCCTAACATTCATGTTAATTTTTCATCTTGTGACTTATCAAAACCTGATCCCAGTTTATTTTTATCCTTGATTGATAAAACATGTAGGGATTTCAATACAACAGCTAAAACATTTGATCTTGTTTTGTTGGTTAACAATGCAGGCTCTGTTGGTGATGTGTCGACAGAAGCTGCTCATGCCTCAAATCAAAATGAATGGCATGCCTATCTAGCACTCAACGTCACCTCTTGTATTTGTTTAACAACACAATTTTTACTTTATTTCAAAGAAACTAAACATGCACAAAAAGTAATAGTAAATGTCACATCTCTCTGTGGAATAAAGCCCATGAAGTCCATGGCATACTACTGTGTTGGAAAAGCAGGTAGAGAAATGTATTTTAAAGTTCTTGCTGAAGAAAATCCATCTATAAATGTATTGAATTACTCACCAGGACCTGTGGATACAGAAATGGTTTCAGAAGTGATTGGAAATGCGGCTATAGACGAGGTAAAAGATGCGTTTAAAGGCTTGAAAACATCAAAAACTCTCCTAACACTTGATCAAACCACCACAAAAATAATGAAAATTCTTGAAGAAAGGAAATATATATCTGGGGAACATGTTGATTATTTTGACATTTAAATCTCATTAAATTTTTATGGATAAAATATATGTTTGGTGGTTTCACTGCATTTAATGTATTTTATTTTATAAAATTTAACTTGCATATAAAATGTATTAAATAAAGTGCTCCAAGCAAAATAAAATGTGCAATTGATTAAAATCAATATAAATTATAAATGTGTTTAGAATTAATATATGTTATAAATGTGTGTTAGTGCTTCTACTAGGGATGGGCTCCTCAAACACTCATTCCCGTGTATTCTTATGAATATTATATAGTAGAGAAAATTATAGATTAAAAAAAATAGGGTCTCCCTCAAAATTTTGAATTAGAATTTGTTTTAGAGCTATATTACTGATTATTGGTGGCTCACCCAAAACAGTTATAGGAAAAACTTGGGAGTCCAGACCATTAATTTAACACTTAGCTTATTGTATAGGCCTAATTGCTATAATGCATCCATTTTAGCAACAAAAAAAAGTTAATTTTATACTTTTACTGTTATATTCATTCATATTTCCTCTTTTGTTATTTTTTCACCCCAAGATTCTGAATTTGAAGGTCAAATGAAAATTCAGATTGGTAAAATAGAGATTTACTCATTTCTATTTTGTACTTTTATTCGTTCTTCATTTGTCTACAATTTCATCAAATTTATTTAATTACAATTCTGTATCAATCAATTAGTAATTAAAAAAATATATATATATTGGTACCAAACTCATTTCTGCACTTAAAAAATTGTATCAGAAATTTTAGATAGTAAAAATGAGATATGCAAGACATTATTTCATAATCTGTACAAGAGCCCCCAAACAAATCTTGTATACACTGCCCTCCTAAGCCAAAAAGTTGTACATCGAGATATGCAAATCTTCAGCTATGGCTTTGGGCAATTTTGTTAAGTTACATTCTGTACCCATTTTTCAATTACAATTTGAGGTTTTTATATAATGTTTTGTTACTTATTATATTCCTTTAACTAATTATTATAGCATTTTTAAATTATTTTAAAAAAAATATTAAAATTTTATTTGCAAAATGAGATGCATCTATTTTGCTTAGCAAATTTGGTTATAAAGTAATAAGATATGACTTACCTGTCTATGGGTATCACCTGTTTTTATGGGTCAGTGCCAGTTAACTCATTAAGTGTTATTAAAATGCACACAATTTTGTGTAGTTGAGTTATATTAGGTAAAGTTAGGCTTGGTAAGGTTAGTAAAAAAGAATGTTACATTGCATTACTTTAAACTGTATAGTAACACTTTAAAAATATCAATACAACTTTCACTCTTTTAATTAAAGTAATTTACTTTTTTAATGTGCAATTGGATTTGTAGCCATAAGTTAGTAACTTAAGTTTTTCTTACTTTTACTTATGAAACTGGTAGATTTTCCCAAAATTGCAGTAATGTCTGTTCACGGTAGGAATTGACTTCTGAAAGGCCTTTTTCCCTACCATAAATCTATTAAATAGTAGGATATTGGTAGGAAAAAAGACCTTTCAGAGAGTAATTCCTACCGTGAATGGAATATAGATTTCTTCCAATAAACCCACCAAGATTTTTGAGAATGTTCTTTCTTTCAGAGACTCCACTTACCTTAATTTTTCTTGTAGGCTCTGGCAGGACATTTGGTTTTATAATTTTAAAATTCATGAAGTTTATTTTTATTTGGTCATTTAGCCTACTCCTGTATCATGGCCCTCTACTTTGAAGTCGTTTTTGTACTTCTTTCTTTCCTCTGTTGAACTCACTTCAACCATATAATATGTATGGTTTAGGCACGATGCGACCCAGTTTATATAGAGATGAACAGTCTTCCCATATAAAAAATTATTTAGATCCATTGCAAGTACTTCAGTGTGAGGTGCTGTACATTTTACAGCTTCAGCAAATTCATATAGTTTGTTGCTCATTCTTTGCATTGACAGTTCAACTGTATGATGAAAAGAGTCAGCTGTCATAAATATATGTCCTGGCTAAAATATCAAGAATAATTTTTGTGACAACTATTTCGTCTTGAGTTGACCATATATATAAAAAAAGAAAAAAAAACAATTTTGGTTTAGTGCCGAACAATTATCAAGCCACAGTATTATTTGTTTCTACAATTTTTTGATATCTAAAAGATACTAAAGTGCTGACAAGTTCATCCTTAGACCACCCAAAAAGAGCTTCATGCCATATGGCTGCAAATGGCTTGGATTTTTTTTTTCGTTTGACCTACAGGAACAATGTGTATGTGTGTGTGTGTATATATATATATATATACACACACACCTGCCCAGGATTAAAACCCTGATCTTCCTGTCATGAGCAGTTTAGTCTATTGGGAGAGTGACGCCTTAGACCATGTGGCCACTGAAACGGGTTTAACAAAAATTTAACCAACCTACTGTTCACACTGATGGTGACTGTCTAAGGTGTGAGCCATTCACAATATACTCACTGAATAGTGACATTTCAAATCTCAGCAAGGTTATTTAGGAGTGGATTTCTTACACTCTTCATGCTTATATGAGAATTCATCTCATGAACTCGGCTTTGCTCCTACTCTGTAGGTTATTAGTGACCTTTATAGCTTATATTGAAATGTACCAATACAACACTAAATAAGGTTAGGATAATTATTTTGAAAATATTTCCTATAAATATTGCTTTTAAATCAAATGGATGTTATTAACATTCAAGACTTGTTAGATTTTTAAGACTATAACTACTGAATTAAAGTTCTAAGACGTTATTAATCTATACATTGAAAGGGAGCTAGAAGAGAAATGTCTAAAAACTTAACAGAAATCTGTAGGCCTCAAAGGTCACAATTAAAACAAAACATAATTATGTAATTTTCTGGTACATCATTATAACTTAGATACTGTTGTTGCCTGTTTCTCGACTAAAAAAAAAGTTTAGGCTTGGATTCTGTAGTTTTCTTTACTTAGATTGTTGTATTTATATTTATATTATATTTAACTATTAAGTTAAATCATCTGTTATTGTTTATATAGAAATTACCGACTGGTGAGAGTAGGCCTGTTTAGAAGAAAAGGAAGGGAGAAAGTTATAACAAAAAAATGTATGTAAAGCTTTGTTGTCCTTAAGGTGGTATGATAGAGTTGGCCCTGAGCCCGCAGTGGTAGAGGAAGGGAAAGAAATTACTTCCCCCACTCTTTAACTTCAAAACTATTCTTCACCCCTGTCATGCACAACATGATGACCTTAAACATTCCATTTTACCTGAAATCTCCAGTAAGGTATAGAACACCACTAGTTTAGAAATAATACCCCCAGGTAACTGGTCTGGTGTAGGCATTTTTGTTGTGCTGACACAGTTTTAGCACCTTATGACCATCTATTATTCATTGATATAAATTGCTGACTAAAAGCTCAATGTTATTATAATTAAATCTTAGTGATAGTGTGCCTATCACTATAATGTCAACTGGCTTGTCTAAGATTGGTTTAAGGTGAATTTTAAGAAAATGTATTCTTAGAAAACTAATGAAAAACTTTAAATAGGCCGGGTGTCGGAGCACCAAAATGTATCAAATCCTAAAAAAAAATTCAGAAAGCTGTAAACTCTTTTGATTGCTACAAAGAGCATAACTATTACAAAAATTTGTATTTGGCTTATAGCTAAGAAACTATTGACTTTACAAAAATATATTTATTTTTAATAGAACTTCAACTTAACAACAATAAGCTATTTCATATTGCAAATAGTTTCTGAGATATGATCAAAATTGGAAATTCAAGTTTCACAGGGATTTGAGCGTTTCCATTTTGTTTGTAATATTAATCAGTGCCTATATAAAAAAAAAGTTATCAAAATCGTTAGAGAGTGGATTTTGAGAAAATTGAGTTTTTCTCTTTTTTCCTATCAGTAAACTACCCTTAGTTTTAAGGCTTATATCTAATTCAAAAAATTACTTGGGTGAACCTTATGAAAATCCTAGACACTAAGTCTTAGCCCAATCGGTAAAGTGGTTTTTGATCTAGGCAGAGATACACAAACACGCACACATGGCATCACGAAAAACCATTTTTCAGTTTCAGAGGGTCATGAAACGTCGACATTTATCAAAATCTCGAGTTAAATTTTTTTTATGATCTCAATAATTCTCTCTACTAGGGATTGATGGAAAGTAAAAGGCATGAAAAAATGGAGCTATTTGTTAATATCTCCTTTCCTGTTAGTTTTACAGTAATAAAAGTCATCACCAATATTAAACATTACATTATTTATACTATATAAGTACTAGAAAAACCAGTGTGATAACGCACAAAAGAACAAAATTAGTAGGAAAAGAAATATTTAACATGTAATCATAATCCAATTAAATCCCCCCTTACAGTCTTTCCTGGGATCACATTTATAATTCCCAGAATCTAATGGTTATTTGGGGTGATCCTTTTACTTCCCAGAATTTCAATTTTCTACTAACACCTAAAAATTTCAAAACTAAAAATTATTTTATTATATCCAACTCACTCTTATTGACAAAATAAAGCTTTCTTGCACTGCTTGACAGTTAAAAAGAGTTTAAAACGGGTTTGGTCAAAATCAGATAAAAAAGAAGTAGAAATAACTGGACCAAAATTTCGATATATTTTATTTTGCCTTTTTTTTTGTCAAAATAATAAAGTGGTGTGAGGAGGGAGAAGTTAAAAAAAAAGTGTGGTGGAAAATTAAAATTTGGTTGACAGGTAGAACAACTCCATATAACCAAATAAGTATTATAATATTGTTTAAGTGGGAATTAAAAAGATGATGATGGCAGGTTGGGGATGGTTTTAAATTTCCAAAACTAATAAGAAAAACTACTAACAGATTAGTGATGGGTCAAACCAGCTCGTTGTCACAAGCTAGCTTACATAAGCTCGCTCACTCAAAAGAGTCGTTCATATGAGTCATATTGTTCACCGCATGGCTGGCTCGCTCCCAATCCCTTCACCCCTTCCCTAACTTGATGAGCGAGCGTTAACTAGTTCTCACAATTCCCGTTCAGAGCGTGCAAATCTGGCCCTTCCCTTTCAACATATGAACGAATTAGGATTATGTGTAATTTATCGAAGTTTATTGCGTTTGATTCTTTAGTTTTATTACTTATGCATATAACTTATAATAATTAACCTTAGCATATAGCCTTTAGTGTCTAATTCACAAAATTATGTCTATTGATGTTAAGAAAAATAGTTTAATATTGTAGGTAGTGCTGCAATCTAGTAATGATAGTAAGCATCTATGGTTGATTTTTTCGTAGTAACGAACGAAGAACAATATAAGAGTCATGAATTACAAACACTCCTGACTTTCCAGAGCGAAAAGAGAGTTGTGAAAGATGACAACTCTCCAAGCTCAGCGAAGAAGAGCGGTTGGAAATAGTGCAGAAGTGATGTGTTGTTAGCCAAGACTAGCTAAATCAAACCAAACATTGAACTAAAACGCAAAGCGAGTAGGCAGAGATAATGATAGTGTACGAGTGAAAAGAAGGGATATAAAGAAACATCAAACTAATGCAAGATGTCTCCAGCAAAGTGTCACATGGACACAAAATAATTATCAGGGGGAAAAGGGAAGCGGTGCCTAATGCATTCCAACGGTAAGGCCAAATATTCATGGTAATAGGCCTATTTAATTTTAATGATCTAAGTTCTTGATTAAAATGTACAACTGACATGCATACATTTATTTTGTACTAATAATAATAGAAATGTGCAGTAAAAACTGTTGGCCTATTAGTTAATGTATCAGACACGCGATGTAGTGTGTAATGGTGGCGTGAATGACTCGCTCACGAGGCGATAGTCGTTCGTTCACAGCTCTCGCTCAATAGTTATTCAATTTGAAAGACTCGCTCATGAGCAACCCATCACTATAACAGAACCATTTTACTTCCAATTTACTTCATTGTTTTTTTAGATTATAAATTTAAACAATTTCTTCTGGTGTTCATTGCAACAATTCCTCCAGGTAAAAGAGCCACTGTTAATGTGCTGGCGGTTGTGCCTTTAATTTAGGTATTTTTTCAGTTATTTTATGATTTTGCATGTAAACTAGGTTTATCTTGTTTTGTTTATTAAATAGTAAATTAAAACTATTTTTTTATGTTTGTTGTAAAAATGTCTCCATGTAAGCAAGCAAATCCTGATGCAAGGGCCACAAAAATTAAAAAATATATATTTTTGATCCTTTCTATAGCGAGCCTTTATATGGTTTCATCAACATATAAAAAAAATCCTCACCTTATTTGTATATGAAGTTGTGTTTTTGCTAGTTAAGGAGATTCGCTAGAAAAAATAAATGGTACAAAACTCTGCACGCACTTTCTCGCTCTATTATTTAAAAAATGGAGATATTTACTCAAAACTCGTAATATGTATGTGAAACATAATAATATACACTAGCAAACCAAAGCATATATTGCACTATACCTGTGTAAAACAGTTTTTGAGTTCCAGTTTTAAATTTTATAATCTTATTTTTTTTTAAACTAATGCCCTCGTTTGTATGTTTGGACCAATAAAATAGATAAATATTGGGTCCACACTTCGTATTAAACTTTCGACTTCCGGTTAACATTTTTGAAATTTTATTAGGTATTGCGCATCTTCATGTCATCTCATTAGTATTAGATTCATTTATAAATGTTGACCAATGAAAAATGTAAATATTGAGTATAGAGTCCAAAATGGAGATAAATCATTATTATTATTATTATTATTAGCACCGCGTCTTACTACCCATTCGGGTTATACGCACTTATGCTAATGTGTAACGGTAGGGTGATTGTGAGATGAAATGGAGGACCTACAGTTTAACGTGGAATCTGAACCACGGTGGAGGCCTGGCATTCCCCACATACACAAGATGTCTTGTCAGAGGTGAAGGAAGGGTTTGGTAATCAGATAAATTTGTGCCGGGACCAAGGATTGAACCCCGGACCCCAGCACAGAAATCCGACACCTTACCTCTAGACCACCAGGTCACCGATAAATCATTGTTCTACAGTAATTTCTCCAAAGCTGTTTAAGTAAAAATAACAAACTTTTTGAGAGACTTATATTTAATTACTCTACGACATTGGAGAATTATTGCGTTAAAACTTAAGTAGTATCTCTTTACAACTAAAGCTCACAAAATTGTATTAATATATTTGCCAATATCTCAGAAACTGTTGGTTTTATAAAAATATATTTCATACAAAAGTTTTTTTATTTTTAATAGTACTACAATTTTGCAATGAAAAGTTATTTACTATCTCAAATAGTTTAGGAGTTACGGAAGTTTCTGCTTCTTTAAAGTACCCTAAAAAACATTTTCCCGGGAAAATGAAAATAGCCAATTTATAATCTTAATCGACGCCTAAATACAAATTTTAATCAAAATCGTTAGAGCCGATTTTGAGAAAATCAATGTTTTTTCTTTTCGCCCTTTATTAAACTACTCTTAATTTTAAGTTTAAACAGACATGCAGACAGACGGCATTGCAAAGACCACATTTTAGGGTTCAAGCAGTCACGAGACGTCGGACATCCATCAACATTTCAGGTTATATTTGTTTTAAGGTCGCAATACTTTACCTTTTGTGTTTGGTTCAAAAATTTAAAAAATATAAATATTTGCGTATAGATTAAAAGTTATTGGTTTTAAAAAATTATACGTTGAATAAACTATTTGTATTATAAATATATCTACATATTTGTAATAAGTAATTTCATAGCTCAAATAGTTTCGGAGATATGATAAAAAAATTATAATTTACACACCTTAAAGTCATTTTGCCGAAATATTGAGAGTAGCCATTTTGTTTGGAATATTTAGAAATGAAATTTAATCAAAATCGTTAGCCGATTTTGAGAAAATCTATTTTTTGTCTTTTTGCTCTTCTATAAACTACCCTTAATTTTAGGGTTAGATATCCAATTCTGAAAATCTCTCGGGGCAACCTTATGTAAACCCTAGATACCAAGTTTTAGCCTGATCGGTAAAATAGTTTAGGCTCTAGTTGAAGGTACAGACAGACGGAAATTCAAACATCACTATTTCGGATTTGGGGGGTCATGAAACGTCGAGATTAATTAAAATCTTGAGTTCGATTTTTTTGACAATCACAAGACTTTCTCTACCTGTAAGATAGCGAGAAAGTAAAAAAGGTATGCCATTCAACTTAAATGCGAGCGAAGCCGCTGTCAAACCCCAGTTGTTAATCCTTCCGCGGAATTTGAGAAAGCTCTCTGTATGATACAATATTTAATTTTAAGATTCACTGTAATGTAAAATTATTATGTAATAGGTTGAAACGTATGTACAAAAAATCATAGAAACTTTAGAAATTGTTGCTCTATCAGTTATTTGGAACTATAATGAAGTTAATCAAATTATGTTGTATAATTATAATAAATTATGACAACATTATGCTACATTACATATCAAGTTGTTGCTCATTCAATATTTACTAATATTATGAAACTACATAAATTCTTACTTACAACATTACTTAAGCTTTACTTTTTCTGTAATCTAAAAGATGGTCCAGTATAGGTTTTTTTATAGAAAGATGTAAACACACTGATTTTGTAGCTGCTAAGTGATAGGAATCTTTCTAAACTATATCTGAATTTTCTTAAGCCATGACTATAATGTATTTTAACTATTTTCATTAAATCAATATTTTACAGCTTTATCATAGTTTTCTTCATTAAAAAAACAACATCTTTACATATATAGGCCGACATGTACTCTATACTTTTAGTTGTTTTTTTAGCACCGCGTCTTATTACCTGTTCGGGTTATATGCGTATGTACTAATTACATTAATGATTTTAGGGATTAGGGAGGTTATATTTACAGGGAGTGTACCCACATTTATGAAGAAGAGAAGTGGAAAACATTTTGGAAAAGTCACCCTCAGTACGCCCGACCGAGATTCGAACCTCGATCTCCCCGTCATCGGCAGTCTAGTTTACTGTGAATCTAGCGTGTTGGACTACGCGGACATCGAAGCGGGTTTTATTATGTTCAAATTAATTTTAATAGTTGCTCCTATTCAACGCTATTGTATTAGATTATCATAAATTTAAGTAGGTTTAATACATTAGTAGCAGCAATTATAGAATGATCGATTATTCAAATATTTAAAAGTTTAAATAAAACTACTATGAATGACATTAGGCCTATTTGAATTTGCGAATAAAAGCTGTTTTACCCTAAAAACACAGTTGAATCAAAATGTATGGGATCTCACTCTAGTGCCTGAGAAAGGATGTGTTGAGAGGGTTAAGGGGAGAGTTAATCTGTTTCTTGTACCTGCACAACTAAGCCGTCAGATGTAAAATTGATAAAGACATCTGAGGGTTGGCTTGATGTGTTAGGGGTAGGTATGCGATAGTGGAGTTCCCGGCAGAACAATGATGAATTAATCTATACCAACTCCATCAGGTTTATTAATTTGAAATAAATTTGTACCTCTTTAGTGCTAAAATCCAATGTTTGTACTGAAAAAGTTGTGAGCCTACTCACAAGGGGAACAAGGCCAACTTTGCATCAATTTAATAAATTAATTACTAAGATTTATTAAAATCTCTTTCAGTACAAACATGGACATTTATTTGACTTGCAAGATAAAAAATATCCCATGCTCTTGCAATATTTCATAGTCCTGGAAAAATGTGAGAAAGTAAGCGATATTTTTGTACTTTTCTCAGCCCTTCCATCTTGGTTTAAAATTTTATTTTTTAATACAAGTTGGTCAGGCTAGGTGTGTTATTTTTCTATACAGTAAAGATGTTTAGGAAATTTTTTTATGAGCCTTCAATTAAGTTGATATAATAGTTTTGTTCTTTGAGATCAAATAAATGCATATTCTAGCTTGTTACTAACATATGAATCATAAATTGTGTGATAAGTTCAATGTACTTTTTAATAATCTTTAGACTAAACCATTATTTGTTTTTCAAATCTATTTTGTAAAGCCACACAAATCAAACCTTAGATCTTTGACATGACATTTCCATAGGTTCAGCCCATGCCCAGGGTCATACATCACTTATGATTTTAAGCCTGAGACAATCTTGGAGATTACAACTAATTTATAGCTATTAAAATCCATGCTCTACCACAGCTCAGATTCGTCCGTGAGCCAGGGTCTGACAATCATTATTTTAAGGCAATAATGGACAAGTGAGGTTGGCATTTGATTTTAAATTATCAACAAAGTGTTCGATTTATTATACTCTGTAGTTTGGCATTTGATTTTAAATTATCAACAAAGTGTTCGATTTATTATACTCTTTAGTTTGTCCAAGTTCTTTTTACAAAGGTTGCTCTTTATACACAATATATTGAAATTATTACAATGTGCTGTGAATTATAAACAGTTTACAAATAGTTTGCACCTGTGCACAGAATTCAACACAGACCTTTGGCTTAATGCATTCATTAATGCATCACAATTTTCTTGTGTGAGGTTATTTTATCAGAATCTGAACCAGACAGTTCAATAAAATAATTAAATCTATTGATACGAAATATAATTAAAGTTAATTTTAGTTGCCAATTGGAATCTATAGGTGAGTATTCATAATTATAATGGTGAGTTTAACCCTTTGAGTGCCAAGAGTGCCAAGATATTTTGCTGAAAAATACAGGATTTTGTTTAAATATAAATAACTTGTTAGTCTTTGAACTTCTTGCATTCAAATTTTTACATAAACTAGCTAACATGCTTACAATTCGATAATATAACTATACATATATGTTTTTAATTTTTACATATAATAAAAAATAACTAGCCAAAATATTAGATTTATTTCATCCCTATAGAAATCACTCGTATTCACACTCGCCTTATCAATGTAAGCTGCCACTCCTACTTGTTCTGATCTATCACTTTCACTAGAATTTAATTCCTGTTCAATTTCATTATTTACAAATTCAGAATCACTAACAAATTGATCACTCTAGCTTGAGCTATCAAATAATGCAAGTATTTCTGTCTTGAATCAAAGCTTACCTTTAGAAACAAGGCCAAAGATAAAACTCATAAAGTAAAATGTTATAAAATTATTTTCATGTTCGATATATCGAAACTCTTAAGTGCAAATACAAATAAAAGTAACTTGGAACATACTAGAATGCAGTGGAAATAAAATCTACCCTATGTTTTGACTTAATACTGAACTAAAAGCTCAAAAACATGGGATCGCTGTGAGCAATGCTGGCAATTTTAGAAAATATTTCGCGCATCACACTGAGCGACGTTGACACTCAAAGGGTTAAACATATGTTTGATAGCAACTTAAAGATATTTTACTATTGTTATAATTTTGCTGGTCTACTAATATGATTATCAATAATTATTTAACCTGCTTCAGTGGCTGCATGGTCTAACGCACGCTACTCTCGCAGTAGACTAGACTGCCAATGACGGGATATAAAAATAAAACTATCACTTTTTGATTTGATGTGAATTTGAAGCAAACTGTTGGTCTAATTTTAACTCATAAAGTTACAAACTTAAATATTTAAAGAATACAAATAAAATGTGGGTAGTTTTTATCAACTAAATTACTCTGAATTACTCTCGAACAACTCTACAGTAATAGGAATACAGTCTACTGTAAATGTTATAAATCTGTGATTTGTTGCTCAAATTTGTGAACAATGCTCGAAAAATAATCATGTTCCATTAATTATAATTCAAGTTAGGTTTAATAGACCTGGTGTTCCATCAACTTTAATATGGTAAAGATGGTAAAGCTCAAGACTGTAAAATATCTACAGCTGTGATTACTTACCATTCAAAAATATATATTTCATGGTAAAAACTGTATGGTTATCTCTAAAAGTCGAAATCCATTATTTTCATAAACAAAGCTGGTGAAATATTTAGTATGTTTAAGCATGGAAATTGACTATGTTTACAGAAGGCTTGTTTCTTAAGCGATGTATTTTTAAAACTCTTACATTCACTTATCAGAAAGACTTTGAATAAACTGCTATACACTAAACTTGGCTAGCTATACAATTAAATGGTTACATATCAGTCAGCATCTAAAATTATATATCATGAATTTTCATTCCAATGTACTATTCTAGATTCCAAAACAGCACGTGGTAAAAAAATATCACGAAGGGATATATATATATGTAAAAATATTATATCAAAAATACACTTTTTTGTAACTAGTATGTGGGTTACACCACCTTTTTTTAACAGAAATTAATTCACAATGCATCACAAGTCCAGGGTTCTTTAAAATGAATAATTAATTGTTTAAGCGTAAAAACTCCATTACACATTCGCTTGAACATAATGGTTGCTCCTTTTTCACAACAAATTTCCTCCCGGCAAGTGGCTTGCTGCACTGGTGGCAACAAAAACATGAGTCTGTTACATGCCAGTGAAAGTCATTGAAGCTGACGCGTTGATCCTCGGCAGCTATTAGCTTTCCGCATGTGTAGCATTTCTATAAACAGATATAGATAAAATACAACATTATTTCAAATCGATTAGTGAGAGCAATGTAGTTATTGCAATCTCCAACAAGTATAGTTTCTCGAAAATAATTTGTAGGGTTACATTTAAATTTGATTCTAATTTTTAATTCTGACACTGCAAATTGTGATACATTTGTCTATTCTTATAAAAAAAAGATAGTTTTTAGATTTAAAAATTAAATCTTCCCCTTGTGAAATCACCATCTAGGTGACTGACCGTGCCAACCAGCACAAATAAGAAATTCAAGATAGTATTTAGGGATAGGTTGTGAAATTACAACTTTCTATTTTGTCAAAGATCCTTTAAAACAGGGGTTGGTAACCTTTTTGGGCCCTGATCGACTTTTACATTTATCAAAGGTCCCAATGTTCCGCGATCAGCCTTCGTTTCTCTAGTCTACTTTTTTTTCTATACATCTTGTATACATTCCTTAAAGTAAATATTTCCTCCAATATTTATTTCCCTGCCTTTATAGAAAATACATATAATAAATAAAATGTACACTTCATTTACCCTGGAGCTGTGAGTTTGTCACAGGTTAGCTTGGAGAGTTTCAACTAATAATTGGATATCATATTCTTAAAATTGAAATATTAATGCATAAATAATAGCTTTGGCTATTTGATTAATTAATAATTGGATGTTCATTGTTTACTATAGACTGCGGGTGGGTCCTTACAATATTGCACAATAGATTACATTGAATAGCTATATGTTTGATGTACATATCAATGCCTGGCATTGTCCTTGTTCCTCTCACAGTTTAACGAGTTGAGACCAGGTGTGGAGCAATCTTGCTTGTCTCTGCTCTGAAACTGGTTTGTTCTAGTAAGAAGAGAGTAGAGTATCTTAAGCTATCTTCTCTATACCGTATAATCTTTGAGGATATACACAGTCATAGTTGTAATAAAGTGGCTAATTTTTGATCATGACTGGATGGGGAAACTTAAATGGCCACAGTTTCAAGAAAAGCTGCAAAGAGGTGGATGAGCATCAGCATAGTATACTGCACAAGAAAAGGACGATGATGAATGAAAATATGGAGTGTGGAAATACTTATTATTAAATAGGAAGTGCGTTACCTTAAGTGATACTAAGGGACATGTAAAAAACCAACTTTGGTAAAAACAGCCAGAATCGAACAAGATTCTGTCAACAACTACTAAGAACAATCAAAGTTTAATGCCTCAAACCACATACTCACTCATCAATGCAAAGAATACAAAACTAGAAAGAGAACAATTGTACTCAAAAGTTTTTTTTTGTTTTATGAAAGTTTCCTCCTAAACTAAATGTTTGTGTGTATCTATTACTTATATGATTTCCACTGAATTAAAAATTATTTGTGTATAGATTTTCAGTCTCTCAACCTCTGAGTCAAAATACAATATTTTGACATAACAAAATTAAAATTACACATTTTATTACTCTAGATACTGATATATTTAAATCCATTATTGTCTCCAGCCTGTGGCCTAGG
Source organism: Timema cristinae (assembly GCA_039000515.1). Lineage (NCBI taxonomy): Eukaryota > Metazoa > Arthropoda > Insecta > Phasmatodea > Timematidae > Timema > Timema cristinae. Next base: position 90,390,905 of record JBCFYV010009882.1, read on the forward strand.
TCAGAAATTGTATTCAAGTCAAAGTGTGTGTGTGTGTGTGTGTGTGTGTGTAATGAAGTATCCATTACTATTTTGTTTGAACATAACTATAACCTTTATAGATGTGATAGACTATACCTAATTATAATAACACTACTAAAACTAAGAGTGGTGATGTTATACATTCCTCTGCTGACTACTTATGGTTCAATAAGATTTAATATAAAAGATGATATTGAAAGTATTTTGGTTGAAATATCTACAAATGATAGTCAAAATATATTAAGAGGTAACTTATATTTCCTACTAGCATCAACCAAGCCAAAAATTTAACTATTATTTTTTAATTTCTTGGAGGGTTTCTGGTCAACTAAATACCTTTTTCATATAATACTTTTAGGTGATTTTAATTGCCCAAAAATGTATGTGTGTTCAAAATACTACTAATCATATATTACCCGCCTTGGTAGCGTAGTTGGCTAACGCGCTTGTCGTGTTGAGCTTGACTGCTGAGGACGGGGAGATTGAGGTTCGAATCTTGCTCGGGTGAACTGGGGGTGGAGTTTCCTAAATGATTTTCCACTCTCCCTCCACGCAAATGTGGGTTCACTTCCTCTAATTCAACCTTTCCCATTCATAATCCATTAGCGTAATTAGTACTTAAAGCATAAACCCGAACGGGTAGTAAGACGCAGTGCTAAATATTATTATTATTACTAAACATATTGCATAAACACTTTTTTTATTAATACATTGATTAATCCCTTGGATCTGGCTATTAGCAACCTCCACCATCACTTGGAAACTCATTATTATCATTTCATTCTCCCTTGACTATTGAAATAAATGTAAACTATGTTAAAAATCATGTAACCTACATCACATGTTTGGATTAATCTCGCATTAATTGGATAGATGTGTGATTCACTGGTCTTGTTCTACATATTTCCAGTACAAAATTATAAAAAGAAATCCTTGCTCATACAATGACCCTACCAGGTTGCATTGGTTAAGCTACTTCTGTAAACCAGTAAAATATTCACACTGAGACACGCTGTTTAAACAACTTCTTAGAAGAAATATCAACTACAAACATATAGAATCTGCAAAATAACTATAAAAAAAATTTAGAAAAATAAAATTATGTAGCAAATTGTATACATAAATAAAATATACTTCAAGAATGATTTGTTTTGTAAATCTAATATAAGTGATTTGTCTTCCTGTTTTCTTTCTTCCTTGTGATCTAAACATAGGTTAAAAATATTTCCTTGTAATGTAAATTTTTATACCTGATTAATAACAAATGGTGCGTATAACCCGAATGGGTAGTAAGACGCGGTGCTAATAATAATAATAACAAATGAAAACCTCGCTGGTCGCATGGTCTAACATGCTTCTCTCGTGTTAGACTAGACCGTCAAAGACAAGAAAATGGGGATTCAATCACAGTGCAATGAGGTTTTTTTACTTAATTAGTTTTCCATTCTATATCTACCTAAATGCGGGTGCACTTTTTCTAAATATAGCCTTGTCCAAACTTTACTTTTGGAATATAATAGAGTTCCACAAAATTTAAAAGTACCCTTTTATTAAAAAATTGCTAGGTTAGAGTTTAACTACTGTGTCTAACAGTAATGAAGTGTCTAACAGTAATCAGTCAGGCTGAATGAAATCCAGTTTTAGGAATGTTCATGGAGTTTGTTTTGTTTCAAAGTGTGGGCAAGGGAAACAGTTGGTATGAGTTAGACCCATTTTGGAATGTTCATGGAATTTGGTGTGAGTCAAAGAGTGGATAAAGGAACCAGTCAGTTTAAGTGAGACCCATTTTCAGGAATGTTCATGGAATTTGGTGTGTGAAGAAGGGAACCAATCAGTTTGAGAGTATTCATTTTGAGAAATGATCATGGAATTTGGTTTGAGTCCAAGAGTGGACAAGGGAAACAGTCATTATGAGAGAGCTACAGTTTGAAAAATGTTCATTGAATTTGGGTTAAGTCCAAGTGTGGACAAGGGAACCAGTATTCTAAAAGAAAGACTTTACTAATTATATGTTTACATTAAATAATTAGTACTGTTTTAAGATGTAAGGCAACGAAAAATAATATTGATTTTAAAGGACTAAAGCTCGGTGGGACAAGAGGCCATCACTCCCATTTTCAGTTTGCATTTGGATAAATTGATGCAAATCGCCATAGCCAGCATTTCACTTAATGAGAAGAGGCTTGATAATTTTCCAGTATCTGATTCAAAATTCAGGTTTATTCCGGTATTTTCAGTATAAAAAATAAAATCAAGTATATTTCCAGTATTTACAGTACTGGTAGACACACTGTGTTATTTATCGAGCAATTTTTCAGATTGTTCCATCATTTTCATCTGGGTATACTGTTTTATAATGGAAGTGAATGCCCTGATTCTAAGGAAATAATACACTCTTACATTATCTATTGGGCAACACCAGAAATTGTGCAATCTGAAATGCCGATCAATTGGTACGCGTCACTTTTAATTGTAGAATGTGGAGCCAATAAACAGGGTAGTGCTAGAAGGTGTTGGGTTTTCCCAAATCTTACTATCAATTTGGGTTAAACGCTTCTAAAAGGGTTAATTTACTTAGTCATACTATTTGTTGACTAAGAATTTATAAATAGCTAGTTGACTGTTGAATTAAACATAATTCAGATCCTTTTTTTTTCTCAATAATCAGAGCCTTGAATATTTGGTGTTTTTCAATTATAGTAACACACCCCACCAGCCTAAAAAGAACACATGGTTCACAAGATAAGGTGTGAAATACCCATGACCTCTAGGGTGCATTACAAAATATTATTAATAACTAATATAACATTTCCTAAAATTCCCGACTAAAAAATATCTCACAACCTTCTACTAAACCCCATCCCCTTACAATTTTTATTAATCCTTTTTTATGAATAATAATAAGTTTTAATTTCCCCTTTTTTGTTGATTTTTTTAATTTACCAAATTCTCTACTTATTCCCGTTTTTCCCTACCATTTCAAATTCCCGGCTAGTTCTAGTTTTCCTAGATGGTAGATACACAGAAATATTATTTACAAATATTATGTTCAATGACGCTAGAGTTTCATGACACGATATTGCAAGTTTGTTGAGTTACAACTTTGTACTTCTGCAGCACACTCAATATTATTCATTTTTAAATGCTGTATTGGGGTAGTAAAAGTCACTTTGGCTGTACAATCAAACAATATTATAATGATTTAATACACTAATACACTTGCTTTGTGATAGTTTTATGTATATATATATATATATATATATATATATAAAGCATTACGTCTTACTTCCCATTTGGGTTATAGGTTAGTTATAATTTAAGCCTCATATAACATCCAATACCAGAGTATTATTGTCATAGCATTTTACTCCAAAGTCTATTCCTACAGTGTAATAAAGCCTGTATGTTTTATATATATATATATATATATATATATATATATATATATATATATATATATATATATATATAATATAAAAATTATATACATATATTTAGTATGTATCTCAAATATACATAGCCACTGCCCTTATTACAGAATACAAGTTACAAACTCGTTTCATTTCCTCAATAGGTGCAGTTAATGCAGGAACAATGAGCTTTCCCTTTATGGCATATTCTTTCCCAGAATCTCTAGACTTCTTTCCATCAACACGATGCCGTTCAAAAATATTACAATTTTGGGTTTTTTTCTGGCCCCTATTTAGGTGATTCACCATAGCCAGAGACAGCTTTGTGTTGGTGAACACAAGTCATTTTAATTAATGCTATGTTGTTCAAGGAGAGCCAATTTTCCTCATACTATTATCCTCATTAATCTACAAATTACAATGCCATGTCTTTGTTAAGGTATAAATGGCGTCCCAAACAACCTTGTTCCATACAGAACAGGCTTCCGAGGAAAATTAGGTTACACCATTGTTTCAGCCAATTCTTCAATTGGCAAACAAAATCTCATGATAGAAGAGAAATATATTAGTTTATAATAATTTAAACTAATACAATTGTAAAATATACTACATGTCTTAGTTATTTAATCAAAAGGAATGAGAAAAATTAAAAATTGTTTAGAGCAATGATATTAAAAAAAATAATCTCAGCATATAAAATTTAGAGACATTTTAATTCAACCTAAATATTGAATACAAATTGCAGTTTAAAATAAGGTTATAGTTAGCTTTATATTTTTTACTACATACTCACCAGAAGGTGGCCATGAGGGATAAGCTTTCAGTAATTTGAGTAAGTTTCTTTTTTCTTATGTAATTGATTCCACTTAGCGTGTAAATAAAAATTAAACATTTTGGTTTGAATTATACCAAGTAAAAATACTGTGAATCTTTTTCATAAAAAAAAAGTTTTTATTGTAGCACTAATCACACAATTTAAAGTGACACGATAGCAAACTTTGATTACTAAGCACACCACAGAGACATTGGTGAGTTAAATAAACACTTGCATATAGGAGCATAAGTGGACCGAGCTAATATTATTATAATTATTAAATTTTTACTATAACATATTGTATTATTAATAATATTGAAATTCAGATAAGCTTATATGAAAAGTCTTTCAGTTGATGGAATTAAAACACTTTGATGAAATTGATAAGTTAAAAAGAAAATGTTTATTTAATTACAATTTAAATTTATTTCTTAGCATGTGTTAAAAAAATTGGCATTTCGTGAATTTTAAAAATATGTAAGGATGATTACTTTGAACTTGATACAGGTCTTTATGCATTCAAATGAGATTTTTTATATGTTTCATAAAAACATGGTTTGTAAAGAATAAGTGTCCTTACTATGATTTTGATACCCATGATAGGTTTGAAACAAAAAACTGTTTGTTGTATGGGCATATTTACAAGTTTCAGCGTGTTTCTGCAAGCCACAACATACTTAATCCAACAGCCTATCATAATTTTATACTATTGAGATTTATTTTACCAGTTAGAAGAATCCTAGATTTGCTAGAATTGTTTATTGTTATTCAACATTTTAAATTCATTCCTTTATGTTATGTATTTACTTGGGGTAGCCTTCTGATTATATCAGCATACAACTTACAAACTAATTTAATGTGGGTCTAAGAACAGATTGGTATTTTGTTTTGCTGTGCTTGTGAAATAATCGAAGAAATTTTAAAAAGAGGTGTAGCACTAGCAAGTTTACAATGAGCATTGATCCTTCAGGCATGGAAGAGTTCTTTAGCGCTAATATTAAAAGAATCAAGCTGTTGAAAAAGTTTTACAGCTCAAGTTAAAACTGTCACTCCAATTCAACAGAAAAAATTGTTTCAAAGTTTCACATATCTGTCAAAGACAATGTTCTTCATGTTTGACAAATTTCACATTTAGTTAAGATTATAAAAGCACACATTATGAAGTAAACTCCTATCTGTGCTTGCTGGTCTGCCAAAAGTTAATGATTATAATTGTTTTTATCACACAAAATGGTCTAATTTGTATTGAAATCAGTATGCAAAAAAATTAAGAGCTTAGAATAAAATGTTTCAGATCATATAACCTTGTCACATTTTACAGCCTCCTGTTTGTTTTTGTCACCTCCCAATTTCGTCCAGGTCAATTTCTGTCAGGGAATTGCAACTCCCTCTCTTTGTTGCTTGCTTGGGCATGCACATGTGGCATCTGGGCCACAGCTGATTTTGTGAATCCTTGTGGTATTAGGGAATGAATTTACCTTAATAATGTGACTGATAAATATACTCATGGTGTTTATTTGTGAACTCATGAATATGTGCACATTGAATTTTTTGGTGCTGATCTATTTTGGCTAATGCTTGGTTTGGTGCATCACCCTGCTACAAATTCGCAGGCCAAGTAAGCACTATTAAAACATGTTTGATACATTGTTTTAACTGACCCCCACAACTGAAACCAAGATCGAGCTGACCTATTGCCACAACCTCTTTTCTTTTACTATCCAGAATAGAGTCTTGAGACAAACACACGTCCCACCCCTGCCGGCCCGATTGCAACCAGCATTCGCACCACCAGACAGATGCATACAGAAGATGCACCATGACCAAGGCACTTCAAAAGGAGAAAAGGGGGTGGGAGGTGGGGGTTGTGTTTCAAACCACAGCTCAAGTAAGTGTAGTAAGCACCGATTAATAAACATGTAGCGGCTTCTCCTGCCATTATGGTATAAATGCAGGTCCAATAGCTGGGATTCTAAGACTATGTAGGAAATGTTATATAAGAGGCCCCTACAATATATTCAGATTTAATCTTGTGATGGTTGAAACATCATTATATCTTTAACATATTTCATATTGTATTATTTTTATAACTAAAGATGGGATTTTAGTGCCACCAAAAAACTAATCCTTTTTAATAAAATAAAATTTTAACTATGAGTGTCGGTGATTGTGGCGTCAAGAACATTTGATTTTGTGACGAGAGATATGGACAAGAGTTGCGATTTTGACAGCTTGATTATTAGTTAAGATCTCTGAAAGTGCACTTGCAAGAGTAGCTTTAAATTAAATTTAGAATACTGACATATGTAGGTAGGATATAAAGATAAATAACTCACCTTGCCATATTTTTTGGCATAGCAGCTCAAACAAATAGGTTGATCATGTTTAACAACATACTTCTTTCCTCCCAAAGGCACATCACATTCAAAACAACAAAAATGCTTCACATGGAATGCATGTTCCTCAGCCATTGTGTATTCTTTAACAAATATCAACTAAAACACAAAACATATCACAATTAGAAAATTAAATTAAGGGTGGGTGAATTAATGAATAATAGAAAAGGGTGAAAACCACATCTAAACATTCATAATCTGAAACATATTTATGAATTTATATGAAGTCTTTATTCAAATAGCCAATCCCTTCCTTCACTTTTGACAATATGTGTATTAATCACAACTTGTGAATGTGTGGAATGCCAGGTCTCCACCGTGGTTTGGATTCCACGTTAAACTGTAGGTCCTCCATTTCATCTCACAATCATCCTACCATTACACATTAGTGTGTGTATAACCCGAACGGGTAGTAAGACGTGGTGTTAATAATAATAATAATTTATTCAAATAATAGTTTGTTAGGGGCCGACTTAAATTATGTAAGCCTTAATTCATGATTTTTAACCCCCCCTTCTCCCGCCCCCTCTATCTTACAAATTTTTTTACAATTTGTTACATCAGATTATTTAAATAATTTAATTACTTTTAGACATACAAAATGGTATTAAGGCACGTAATATGAAATTTTACAGTTAATATATTAATTTTTTACAAAAAATAAAATAAATTGTCACTCCATAAACATTGATTAAAATAACCTTATGAAGATAGATTATGACCCCTTCTCCCTAATAAGTAAACGTAATAAAATAGTGACCCCCTCTACCCCTTTCCCTTTTAACCAAAAAAAACTTGTAAGTAATTTAAGGACAACACCTTAGCTGCTATAAAGATATATAAAATTTTAAGCTATTTGGAAAATAAATGAAGCCAGAATCAATTATTTCAAGAGGTAGGCTGTTTCTCAATGACCCATGTATAAAGATTCTGGTCTTCAAAATTAAGTTGAAATTATTTGTGCACAATATTGGACAAAACAAAATAATGTAAGAGAATTTTAACTTTTATATTTTTCCTTAAAGGAATATTTTTTTTTTTTATAAAATGTGTTGTTTTTAGGATCTAAAGGTCAATATTTTGATGGCAAAAATATACATCAATACATATGTTTTACAGCAAAAATAATCTTCTTTACAAATGTCTTGTTATGAGAAGCCAACATATTATTGCCTCCTTGATACAGATGAAGAGGAGATTTTATGAAATATATGAACTGTTAATTTTTCGAATATAGGGATACATATTATTAAATTAAATATACAAAATAATACAAAAATATAACTAATGAATACTACTCTTGCAGTAGACGTGACTGATTACGGGGAGATCAAGGTTTGAATCTTGTCATGTGTACTGAGGTTTTTTCATCATTGTTTTAAAATCTCCCTCCACACAAATGCGGGTACACTTACTATAAATATAACCTTCCTTATCCCTAAAACCACTAACGTAATTAGTACATAAGCCTATAACCCAAACAGGTAGTAAGATGAGGTTCTAAAAAAAATGAATAAATAAATGAAATAAATATTTATGACACAAAATAATAAATAAAATAAATATAAATGCAGACTATACAGTTTTAATAATTTATTTATTGGTCACTGGTTACATTTTGCCACTAAGTATTTATCAAAATTAGTAGCTGAGTCAAAGTTCTGTTCGTTGGAGTCACACAAATAGATCACATAGTACACAGACCAAAATTTGTTTCACACCATTATACATCCTGTACTAACCTATTCTACTTTAAGTATCATTCACATGACCTCATAAAATACGCTGGTTCTACACATCTCACATACTTGAACATCATCGGTTTATACTTTAGAAAACTCTCTCAATTTATTTCCCTTTACCGGTTTTCCTATTTTAATTCACTCCTTTCTGAATTTACAGTTAAATCTTTTTAGAATCCCTTAGTAAATATTTCACCCTTTATCCAATACATACATAAATTCACCTGTATGGTTCTGTACCTATCCAACACTTTAGTACAGTTGGTAGTGTGTTTGTCTGAGCTCAGTACTGCCAACTGTACGATCTGGATACTACTTTTGATATAATTAAACCACCTGTACAATACAATTTTAGGATAGTTTCTAAAAGTAATATCCTGTGGCCCTGCTATAAAGTAGCAAGTTTTATTGACTTCTTATTCAAATCGCTGGGCCTATCAATATGTCAGAAATTAGTATCCTACCAGTCAAAATACAATCCATTTCAGGTCCATGTACTATTGCTATGGACTTGGCAACACTGAGTGAGCTATGGGTAACAGGTTCGATTTCCGGCAGGGCCGAAAAAATTATCATTGGTGAAATGTGGGTTTACTCTTTCACAGGGATGAATTAACAGCCAGGGACTGGATTTTGTGCCTATACTAATCTTAAGTTAGGTAATGAATGTAAATTTAAGTAAAAGCTCCATAACGTATCATCATCATCATTTACTGTTTCCAGCCTGTGGCCAAGTCAGTTTAGTACAATGCCTCCTTCTGCCTCTATTCTTACACCACACTTCATCAATTAATTTCTTCATTCTCCTCTCACGTGAACACTTTTTGTTATCTGCTCCTCCTATATCTTTCTTGCCCTCTCTTGCGGTCTTTTTCCTACATAACTCATTGCCAGCATTTTCATTGGTATCCTCTCTTTTTCCATCCTCATTACATGCCCATACCATCTCAGTCTTGCTTCCTATACTATCTCACATACTCCCTGTACCCTATTCTTTCCCTGATAACTTCATTCCTAATCTTGTTTCTCCTCATGACAACTAACATGCTTCTCACAAACTTCATAGTCTCTCTTGCATTCAATGTCCATGTTTCTGCTATATATGTAACAATGGATATAAAGTATGACCTGTACAACATCTCTTTACACATCTCTTCTACAGAGCAGGTCTTTACGCACCTATAGAACGACTCTCCCTGCTGTCCTCTTCTCATTAAATCCTCCCTGCTTCCACCTTTCTTCTCAACCGTGCTTCCAAGATATTTTACGTTCTCTATTCTTCTCAACTCTACACCATCCAACCTTATATCTTTATTAGGCCTTACCCTCTTCCTTGTCATTACCATCACTTCACACTTCACCACGATAAATTTTATTTCACTCTCTTTCACTTCATTATTTTATTCCTGTATCTATTCTTATACTTCCTCTTCCTTCTCACCTCATACCATCAAGTCATCAGCCAACTTTCATTCTTTCCTCCTCGAGTTTTCCTACCACTTTTCTTATGACTATTTCCATTGCCATTACAGATAGTAATGGTGAAAGGGAACACCTCTTATTCACTCCATTTCTTATTTGGAACCCTTACATCTTTCCACTCTCCATCTTAACACAGCTCCTGTTATTCTCATACATGCTTTTCACTCTCATTACAAATCCACATTTATTTCTTTATTTTTTAAGAAGAGTCTCAAGTTTCTATCTTAAATGGTTTCAGAGATATGCATACTTAACAACAAAATTTTTACCCTTGTTTTCACCCCTTAGGATGCTTAGAATAAAAATTTGTAGAATACTTGTTTCTTCAATTTTAATAAAGAGCCCTCAGAACTAATTTCATTTTTCTAGCTTAAGCTGTTTTGGAAAAAGCGTATCTTTTCAACCCCGTTTTTCACCCCTTTTGGGGTTGAATTTCGCAAAATCCCTTCTTACTGGATGCCTACGGACTGAAAGGGACCTCCCGGCAAAATTTTAAGATTCTATGTCCAAGGATTCGTGAGATACAATGATGAGTGAGTCAGTCAAGGCTTTTGTCTTTAAAATATAGATTTGTCTTTGGTCAGATTTCAGATCAGCCATTTCAAACTCTTGTTTTACTTTTTCTTTTCCCGGGCTGTGAAATTTTGTTTGTTATAAGAATGATTAGAATATAAGTGTTATAGTGCAGTTGATACCACCATTTTTATCAATTTCAGGCACATCAACAAAAAACAATAACGTCTGATATAGGGGAAAAAATGTTGTTTTGATATATATGCATTTAAATCAATAAATAGACCATCTTATCATATTTATAAGATAAATTAGGCAATTTAGTGAAAAAAATCAATTTTGTTTGGTTTTGAGTGTATATTATAAAACCTCATAAAACCAAATCTTCCAAAATTTCAATGTCTCTAATTAAGGTTACTTGGAATAGAGCACTAGGCTAAATCATGGTCTAAATTAGGAGGTATAGCCAGCACACTTACCTTGGTGATACTAGAGTAGAAAGTGTTTAGATAAAACACTAAGAGTCTACTCTCTTGACCTGATGAAGTTGTCTGTGACAGTGAAAGCTTGTCCTTACCAATGTCTCTAATTATTAATAAGTATTTCTTTCTACTAAATGCTTAGGCTAGTATATTGTTGGAGCCTTATACAAATCATAACACATACAATCTCAATTGTTATGTTCTAAAACACATTAAATTACTTCATTTTAAAAAGAAAATCTTTATCACATCCCAATGAGAGACTTTACAACAAGCTTACAATAGTAAGGTCTTTCTATTCCCCCTTAAAAAAAACTGGGCTTAGCCCTAGAATTACACTATATTGATATCACAGGCTTTTTTTAAAGGTCTGCATCAGAAAGCTATTACTCCACATGTGATATGTGCCCAGCCCCGATTAGATACTAGACCTGTTAAACTGTAATAGACCTCCCCACACAGATATGCTGTACCTTACAATGGCAACACAAGGCTAAAGTAGGATCATGATAGGAAGAAACTTTAAAACATATTTTTTGTGGTCAACAATAACATTTAAAAGAAATAATCAGTGTTATTTTTAAGATATTGTTGTGATATATCAAAAGAAACAGCTAAAGATCCCACGACTAGACTATAATTATATTGAAAGTGTTTTGAAAATTTTTTGAACTGTTAAAAAATTGTATCTTTTTTAATATGACTGTATGTGTGCATGTTACCTAGGTTAAGCTGAATAATAATAATAATAATAATAATTATTATTATTATTACTATTAATATTATCATCATCATAATTATCATTAACATCATTATTAGCATCTTACTACCCGTTCGAGTTGTACACACTTACGCTAATGTGTAATGGTAGGGTGATTGTGGGAAGAAATGGAGGACCTACAGTTTAACATGGGATCCGAACCACGGTGGAGGCCTGGCATTTCACACATTCATAAGTTGTGATTAAGGCCCTGCCCACCCTCCCTGGCGGCGTGTTGAGCTTTCAGCTCTTAAATAGATGGCGTTGCTAACGTTATACAAACTGGTGGATTCCAGCCATCAGGTTGGCAGAACTACTGGTTTGTTTAAACAATTAGGAGACTGGCGACCACGACCGGTAATCAGTAAAGGCAGCAAGCAAACTTTTTTCCAAGAATTGAGAGAGATAAGAAGTGTAGTGCCGGACCGTAAAGTGTGTAGGCGACCAAGTTTGACTAAACGTGGGGAGACATAACGTCAAGATACAATCACACTCTCGAGCAGAAAAATTAGGTTATTCATTCCAGTCAGCTAGACGTCCATTAACCTGTAGTACCACTTTTGAATTTAGAACCTTTTGATGCCAAAGTTTAGTACTAGTTTTGTACCATTTTGTACCCGTACCCGTTTTGAGTAATTAGCATATCAAAGTGGTGACTCTAGGTTAATGCAGTTGTACCACTTTTGAATTTTGAACTTTTTTTGATGCCAAAGTTTTGTATCCGTACCCATTTTGAGTAATTAGCATATCAAAGTGGTGACTCAAGGTTATTGCTGTTTTACTACTTTTTAATTTTGAACTTTTTTGATGCCAAAGTTTTGTACTAGTTTTGTACCGTTTTGTACCAGAAAGAAAAAGTATTGTACCCGTACCCGTTTTGAGTAATTAGCATATCAAAGTGCGTACTCCACGTACTCCAGGTAAATGCGGTTGTACCCCTTTTGATTTTGAACTTTTTTGATGCCAAAGTTTTGTAATAGTTTTGTACCGTTTGTAACACAAATAAGTTTTGTACCCGTACTCATTTTCAGTAATTAGCATATCAAAGTGGTGACTCCAGGTTAATGCTGTTGTACCACTTTTGAATTTTTTGATGCCAAAGTTTTGTACTAGTTTTGTACCGTTTTGTAACACAAATAAGTTTTGTACCCGTACCCATTTTGAGTAATTAGCATATCAAAGTGTCACGTGACTCCAGGTTAATGCTGTTGTACCACTATTGAAATTTTTTCAAATAAATATCTGGTGAGGGTAGTGATAAATAATATTGTACACTTATTTATCAGAGAAAAATTTATTTAAGGTAAAATTAGAGATAACTTATTTTTGAAGTTTTTGTCACTAACTATAATAAATAACCTATACGATTGAGTATGTAGCCTACGATTTTGTCGTACCATTTATTTGAGTTTATTAGTAAGCAGGTAAAATAAAAAATAACTAAAATTTAATGTGCTAAATTTGGCCACTGTGCTTTGGCTAATTTTTAAAATTTAAAGGCTAAGGAGGCAATAACATATTTTAAAAGCAGTTTCATTTCGAAGACTATAACAATTTTGACTATAAATATATGTTATTTTTATTACTGATATTACCACGTCATACTACCTGTTCATGTTATACGCATATATGATAATCTAATTGGGTGGTAATGAGGAAAGAAGCATTTGAGAGGTTATCTACCAGCATTTTTATTTTGGAAGATGGGGAAACAATTTAGGAAAAACTACCCTCAATAGACTCGACCAGGATTTGCACCCCAAGTGCTCCGCTATCAGCAGGCCAATTTAACACTAGTGACACCTTAGACCACTCAGCCACTGAAGTGGGTATCTGTTATTTAATACGGTGTTTACAGTTTTCAAACATCTATAGGATTTACACAATTTTCCAGAAATAAATGTTTTTGGGAATAACTTTTTATCCTATTGGTAGAGTTTAACTTGAGTAATATCTCCATGGTGTCAGCCTGCAAGCAGGCTATACCAATCGAGAGGCTGCCGTATGTTGGCAAAGATAGGGCCAACATTTTCAAGCTGGAGGTGCCATGTGGTTAGCACAACGAGCCCTCCAGACTTCTATCTCAGTTTTCTAGACTGAAGCGCTACTTATTCATTCAATTATCTCCTCATTTGTCCTCACGAGGTTGATTTTGGTTCCGTTTCAGACCCACTGCTTCACAGACAGAATTAGGGGGACTGGGGATCGAACTTGGGACTTCAGTATCTGAAGCCAGTAAATCTGACCACTATATAACAGAGGCGGTCGGGTATCAAATACTTACTTACTTACTTACTTTATGGCATAGGGAACACAAAAGTTAATTAATTTTAATGGTTTTAAATATATATTTACTTATCATCGGCTTCATGTCGTGGTCAATATTGCTAAAGTGCTATGACTGAGCACTGAGTGGGTAAATTAATCAGCTCAATAACTTGACTAGTTTGATTCCCTGTTAGGTTGAAATTACTTAGTACTAGCGTGATACGAACTCGGCCAAGGCACAAGAGATTTTGAACATACAATAAGTGCGTTACAGAGTGTTAGTAACATTTACTTTCAGCTAAGAGCTTTTCTTTAAAAAAAAAGTACTTGAATTATCAGAATAATCGCTGCATTGTTATATAGAAGTATTTATTTGTATCTTAATTTTGATATTATTTCTACAGTAAATAAAATAGTATCGCTGTTCATCCATTGTACTTAAATTAGTAGATACAGATAGCCTAAGCGCGAGTAATATGCATACCATTAAAAAAAACTTACCCTTTACTACAAGAAGTTAAATAATCAATTATATCTTTGATTTTCTTTGTGCGCCCTTTCTTCATAAACTTGTTATTCACAAGGATATAAAATAATATTTGGTAAATACTTCTCCACCTCAAAATTTATACAATCCATTGGATTTTGTTCGAAAGCAAAAAGGTCACATATTGTTAATTATATAAAAAGTAATCACCGTGGGTACTTATTGTTCGGGATTCGATAATTTCTTCCAAAACGAGCGCACAAACTGCGAGAATGCAACAGGTTCAAATTAAAAGTAATCACATTTAACACGCTAATAAAATAAAATTAACATTTTCACATCTTGACTACCAAAAACTTCGTTCATTAACTTTTTGAAAAATAGCTTATTCCAAAGTCCAATGAGAGTCAAATCCTAGACCGTAAAATAAAAACTAGTATATAAAATTATACTGAGAACGTCTCCAAATTACATTTAGACCAAACTTTATTTAAAATAACTATGTTTGATATGAGCAGGAATGTTTATTTTTATTTATTATAATAGTGGATTAAAAATTCAATGTACAGTAGTTTTCATTTACTTTGAATATTAACACTTATTATTACAACGTGTAGTGCTAAAGAATGAGAAAACTCAAGAAAGAATATAAGATAAGAGTGAAGAATTTTACATGTTTTACTGTCTCAGTTAAATAAGGGCTAATGTCATAAAACTTTGTGTATGGAGAAGCATGTGGCTTTTTCTTTGAAAATAATGTATCACTAGAGTAATACTCTCATCGAAGTAAGTAGGGACCAACTATATTTATTCACACAGCAAGAAGACTTTGTGAGTATTTTAGTTACTGAATATATTAAGATGTTTAATTGTTTATATTTAATTACGCAAATTTTCATAATTTGACATTGGCCCTTCTTATCCTAACCTACATGGTATTAATGTTTCTTTGACTCAAGAAGGTCACAGAGATTAGTTTAACCCTCCATTGCCGCCTGCATTCCGATACAGCAGGTTAGCCAACGCTTGCAAAATGATACTAGATTGTAAATGGGCAATGATCATACTAACGGCACCTATTATCAGCTATGACAACTAGTTGCAGAAGGAAAAGTTGTATTTAAAACCATGTATTTTGACTAGAGAGTCGACTTGGGAGTCGTTAGAGCTCAATATCATTGTGATTATTGAAGCTAACCCAAATTTAAAAATATGTCTAAAAAGAAAAAGAAATTATTCATTAAATAGTATGTTATAAACAAACACTCTAGCTTAATTGTACAAAGAAAATAAATAAATCCATTAATAATTTTGTGTTTTCCCATTTAAAACGCATTGAAATGGAAACATTTTAATGAAAATATTTCAATAACTATTTTTAGCATGGTTTGAAAATTCCATAAGAATTATGAAATATGCCCCGATATGTTACTAAAATAAATAAAAAACAACAAGGTTGAATTATTAAATATATTTTGTTCTAAATTCTTTTGTTTAGAACCGTGCATTTATGGGTAGGCAGGGCCTTAATACACGTCTTGTCAGAGGTGAAGGAAGGGTTTGGTAAATCAAATAAATCTGTGCCAGGACCAAGGATTGAACCCCGGACACAGAAGTCTGACATCTTACCCCTAGACCACCAAGTCACCAACTGTATACTAACTTTATTAATCAACTAGACAAGATATTTATATATTTGCTTACTAAAAATGTCAAGAAATGTGATTTTTCTAGAAATTTGATAGTCAATAAAGTTTAGGAAAATACATGTAGTTTGGTCAGGGCTTTGAATAAATTTGACTAACCCTTTTAAATTTTCGACAGAGGGTTAATTTCAAGCACTTTTCACAAAAAAAAATCCATTCCCAGAATTCAAGCCATAATTCCCGGTGTGTTCTATCATTTTACACCCTATAGTTGAATACGATTCCAGTATCAAGAATGATTTAGTTCCTGATCCATATGCATTACAACCTTACTTGATTTTTTTTTACAACATGGAATAAAATGTTTGTCATATAAATTGGAGTAGTTATATTATTGATGTTGCTGCCATTTTGTTTATCTGGTGAAGATTATAAATAGATTTATAAAATGTGTTGGTTGTGAATTGTTATTTTAGTTATGTAGCAGTGCCAACACTGGGTATTCATTAGATGGAAAGAAGATCAACTAGAATTTATCTTACACAAATGAATTGCTAGCTGAACAAGGGAAAATTGTCCAAAAATAAAAAAAAAATTCAGGCGAAAGATAAACTATTTTGCAATCCAGGACTTGTTCCCTATCTGCAGTAAATATAATTTTTAAAGTGAAGTCAAAATAATATTTTACAACACAAGTTTCCTTTAGGCAGTAAACGATGCATGAATTTTCAAATAGTTCAATTTATGTATTTTGTAACATTTTTCCTTTCTGTGGTTCAGCAATACAAATTTGAAAATAATAATAATTTATCTTGTTAAAAGAGTTCCTTGCTCCTTTAATTTCCAGTGAATAGAAGTCCTCCTAGACAGTAAATTTAATATGTGTTAAGGGTAATTTATAAAATAAAATAAATTACATTACCTCATCACAAGCAAAGCAACGTGGAATATTCAACAAGTCAGCAAAGTGTCTGCCACAGTATACATTACTCTTGTAGAAGAAATATACAAGGTCCACCAACAATTCCTGAAATAAACGTATACATGAGAGAAAAGGGAAAGATTAAATGTGTCTTTAGAAAAATAGCCACTGGTAGGGAGAAAATCCAATGAGCAGAATTTGAATTACTCAAGAATGAACACAGGGGAGGTTCAAACTCACCCCTTTAACCCAAAAGTATTATTAATAAGGTATTTTTTGTATTCATCATCAATATCTAGGCCATTACTTTACAAATGATAACACCTAAAATCCCGGTTGTGATTAATATCACTTTAAAATTATTTTAAATAGGATATAATTTTTTTTGCCATATTTGCTAGCTCCAGAATGGGGACTTAAATAAGAACCATCACAAGGAGGACTCACTCCATCCTTTAAATAAGTATCTAGGTAAATATTTTATTTAGCTTTAGATCAGAAAGCCTTAATTTATTAGTGATATTTAAAACTTTTCTCATAATATCCATGACCAGCCAATTTAATAATATATTCATGATATTCGTGAGAAAAGCTTCTTTTCATGACTTTTCATAAGTTTCATGACTTTTATGACCATTGAACACCTATTATAAAATACCTGTACAAAATAATATGTTTACAGGTATTTTTGATATTCTTTTAATAATCTCCTATAAATATGTAATTACTACAGTTACTAAATGAGGTATAATAAATCTTTTCATATAATTCTACCAAAATAAATCATAAATAACTTTAATGGCATTTTAAAACACATAAGCGAATTTAAAGAACAGTTTCTTTGACAATCAAAGCACACATGAAATGTTATCAACACTAACTTTATTTTTCTATATAAATTAAGTAAACAACAGAAAGTGTAAGTATTTCAGAATGTCCTTAAAGTACTTTTAAAAAAATACATCAGAACTTCGTGACTACTGTAATACTCAAATAATCTTTCACCTTAAATACTTATTTTATAAATGTTAACTGATTACTATACTTAATGAATTTAAAATATTTCTTTGTCATTTATCACTATTGTTTGATATAAAGGATATTATTTAAAACATAAATAATAATAATAATAATTGCACCCTATTCTTCATGGAAAAGATGAAAATAAACAAATTTTAGCCTTAGCCTACATAAATTTGTGCTAGTTTTTAAATAATGATTATTAATAATAATTTTAAGGTATTAATAGTTTATGCTCACAGTTGGGCATTTTGTATTTATATCAAAGAGGTATATAAAACACTTATCTGCCCTGTACTCTGCCCTGTCCCTTTTTCAAATACATTTGTCTCTCGAAAAATCAACTTAATGTGGACAGAAATGGTGTTGAGTTATTGAAATGTCGAGTTTTATGAATGAACTTGCATAAGATGCAGGTTTACTATGTTATGTTTACTGAATAAGGATGAATAACAGTACAGTATTGAATGTTAGAGGTACAGTTGTACTGTACTGTAGTATTGTACGGTACAGTACAATATATTACATGTTAATATAATGGTGTGTATACATAAGTGTGATATATAGAAATGCAGTAGAGTAATGTATATATAATATTGTATTGATTAAAATAAAATGTTATTGAATTGGAAAACTAGCAAACACAGCTCTTGTAAAAACACCACAGCATGACTGTTCCACTCAAGTTAGATAAACAAAATGAGGTTATACAGTTGAATGACCTTGGATTGGATTGTGTGACTGGCGCCAACAACTGTGTGCACATGCGCATGTCGAGTTTACGAAACTCTACTGTAGTTACAATATGTTTAAGTTTTGTACTATGTTTATTTTTCATGTTTATTAATATTTTTTACTTAGAGTTTAATAAAAAGAAGATTGTTTCTATTCAAAAATGTATGTGTGTTGTTTTGTATACTACCTTTATAATAGTGTAAAGAAAATATATCAAAAGATCAGCATCAGTGAGCAGCAAAAGTGCTGATCGACCCAACCCATATATATATATATATAAAATATACAGTACATATGATATATACTATAATGTTATAAATTTACTTATGTTGTATATAAACATGTAAGTTTTAACCCTAAAGAAAAGCATACTTTATACTAGAGATGGGCCACTCAAATCTTCGAATCCACCGAATCCTGACAAGTATTCGAGATTCAAGGATTCGGTGTTTTACTGGATTCGATGATCGAATTTTTCACCTCATAAACAAAGCGTAATATGTTGAATTCAAAAATTACTTAGTTAGGCCTACTTGAAAAGCATAACTTAATCCATAATATTTATTTTGTCAGACAAAAGAGATAAACATGAATAAAATCTTCTTTAAAAAAATAAAAAATTGTTAGGTGTGGAAAATCTTACGTGCCTAGTACCCTACCCTCCTAACCGTATGGGAAACTTGACTCGACCGTTTTGGCACATGCTCAATTCTAAAACTTTCACCTCACGAACAATCTTGTAAATATTTTAATAAACACATCAAAACTCTTCAAAAACTGAAAATCAAAACTAGAATTACAAATAAACTCGAAATAAATTAAACAAATAACGGCTTTTTTTAAATAGAAATAAGAACACATTACAGATGATACAAAGTTAGCCGCCATTACACACGATATAAAGTCAGTCGCAATGACGTATATTATGTTTACTCGCCCGAGTGATGATTAAAATAAAGATACTGTTAATTCTTACTGACCAACTGGTTTTAATTATCTACAACTATGTAAAGAACCCCAATTTATTGCATGCCATCCTCAAGTTAGACATTTTGTTGGGTTTCATGACAAATAAATACTGTCAACAGTCAGACAGCGATAAAACTGTTTATTTATCCCTACCGGCCTACGTATCGTATATTGATTGTTTGTTTAGAATCAATTCAGGTAATTTGATCACTTAGTAAGCTCTCTCGAGTTTTAAGGATCAAATAACGACTTGCTAACCCATTATTTATTTTTAAATTGATTTTAACTTAGGTTTTTATTCTTTTTTTAAAATATGTTATTGAAGTAATTGTGGAAATATTTAAACGTAGTCCTGCCTTATAAAATGGGAATCAACATATTGTAGTTGAAAAAATGTTCGTGTTTTAAATGGAATGTATTCTCAGAAATCGATATATCGTAAGAATCGAATATATTTGTTTTCTATGCGATAATGGATATAAAAGAAAA